>JAGFPH010019445.1:0-14442 GCA_018207615.1 Philaenus spumarius
AACAGTATAAAAAACTTTTATTTTAACAGGTATTTCGAATTTTAATAATTGAAAATATTTGAGAATTATCACAGACTGACATGGAAAAGTTACTAAGCGAGGAAATTTTTTTACTTTTGGGTTATAAACAAACTTCCAGCGGGAAAGTTGTAGCCAATGAATTGATCTAAACTATCCAATTCACCGATTTGTGATAAAATGATTACATCGTTATGAAATCGTTTTTTAAATGAGAGCGAGGAGGTGCCTCGCCGCGACTCCCGAAGTACAGTTGTTTTATACGGGAATAACGTTTATGTACATATTGTTATTTAAGGTAATATAGTAAATCACTTGTCCCCAGGTAATTATGCCAGCTAGAAAAAAGTAAGCATTTTATTTTAACATAAACTAATTATAATTTATAATTAAAATTTGATATTATTGAAGTGGACACAAAAAGTTAAGTTGGAGGTTAACGTTTAAAAAATAATATCATTATTACGTACATTCAAAGAAATAAAATTAGAGATCAATGATAGAAAAAGAAAATCGTAATTACGTAAAAAAATTAGCTTCATATTTAATTAAAAGAATTGCTTTATAACAAAGAAATATGCTGTCTTTTAAATAATTTGTTCATTGTTGTCTAATTTGCGGAGTACTTAAATGTTTCTTCAATAATATCAAATATTAATTATAAATCATAATTAGTTTATGTTAAAATAAAATGCTTACTTTTTTTTTCCTGGGGACAAGTGATTTACTTAAAATAACAATATGTACATAAACGTTATTCCCGTATCAAACAACTGTACTTCGGGAGTCGTGGCGCGGCACCTCCTAGCGCTCATTTAAAAAATGATTTCATAATGATGTAATCATTTTATCACAAATCGGTGAATTGGATAGTTTAGATCAATTCAATGGCTACAACTTTCCCGCTGGAAGTTTGTTTGTAACCCAAAAATAAAAAATTTTCTCGCTTAGTGACTTTATCATGTCAGTCTGCGATAATTCTCAAATATTTTCAATTATTATAATTCGAAATACCTGTTAAAATAAAAGTTTTTTATACTGTTAGAATCCGTACTTTATGTAGATTAAGAATATCCAAATTTTATTTTACTGAAGCCTTTCCATCGAGTTAAAACAGCGAGCGACTGCGCACGCACTACTCAAATATTACCAGCTAGCGTGTATCAGCATTGTGACGTCAGAGTGAAACTGGCGGCACAGTGCCGAGATCAAAGAAACGGTTTAGCCCTTGTTATAGAGCCCTGGTTTTCTCCATAGCGGCCATTTTGTTTTTTCACTAAATAATTTGTATCTAGAAAACGGTTTGACCGATTGACTTAAAACTTGACATAAAGTTTACCTAACAATGATATATTTTAAGTAAAATAAGCGATTATATCCATTATGTAACACTAACAGCCATGTAACAGAGAAACTACACGATAAAAAATAAATCAGCAGTTTCCTATAGTGTCTAAAAGCATAGAGGTTTGGTCTAAATAAATAAAATGACGCTATACTTATATAATGATAACCATTTATAATTTTTATATATATATAAATTTCTTAATGACGCAAAATAATTACAGTAGAATCATTTTTTTTAATAAATAAATAGAAAATACAAGCAGACTGTAAAAGTAGGTAATATAAAAGCAGACTTAAAAAATATATTAATATATGAACATATGTAAAATGTGAAAACTGTATAAGAGATTTTTCTTCAACGAGTAGTGCGTTTGAGGTGAACGGTATAAAGAAATAGTTTATAAAGACAAACAATAGTTAAATTATAAACAGTTTAACAATAAAAAACAATAACAAAGTATGACACAATTTCGGCATATGTATCAAGATACAAAAATAGTAAGAAACTCCATATATAATGAGCGTGGAAGCAATTCCAATTCAGAAGGCTTGGCACCAAATTGTCTACGTGACAAAACGCACAAAACGAAGCAATTGGCAACGCGAGAAAACGTTGTGGAACGAGACACTACGAACAATATGGCGTAACAGTCAGTGTGTGTTGTTAAAGGCCGGTGATGAAGGATTCATGTAAAATGTAGTTTTTTCTTCGAGATGGCGACGAATGTTGTCATAAAGTAAAGAACAGATACTTTGGAGTTAGTGTAAGCCTAAGAATTAAAATCGATGGTGTAAATCAAGTGATATTTGGACTTATAACTTGACCATGTGCTTCGACAAAAATAACGCGCAATAGGCTTCAGGATACTTTGTGTAAATTGTGTTAACGACGAAAAATCCTAGGTAAAAAACAGTGCGACGAGTAACGCAGTAAGTAATAATGGCCATAGGACACATTTTTTAGTCTGCAAATATAAAAATTTCAATTATTTTAAAAAGTAACTTCTTTTGATTTCTATTGCGTCATATCTTGAGAGATAGGGCTGACCAAACTTTGTATAATTGTAAATAGTTAATTGATTTGTTTGTAGAATTGTATTATGACGTTGATATCTTTTTATTGTTGTAAATATTCATTTCTAAATATGTTTGAGTAAACAAAGGTTGTTGCCACAATGTCTTGAATTTCTTTATACAGCCACGAACATCCAACTAGCTTGTACTCTAACAGCCAGGTTTCCACCCCTGAGGAAATTAAATTAATTAATAAATGTTTTTACAGTAATTGATAATTATGAATAGTTATATGCTAACAGAGCATAAGTGAGGTTATATGTGGATTATTACAAATACTATGATTATTATTTTTTTTTATTCTGTGAGTTAAATGAAGGTGATTTTAAGGTTTTGAAAGTAAGGTGAGTCAAAGTAAGGTGGAGCATAAGGTATTATTCTGCGTTGAAGTTAGGTGAGATATGATATGGAGAGTTTAGGTGAATGGTGATTTTATTATTGAAGTAAGGCAATAGGCCTAAGAGGTGTTTTAATGATTTAAGGTATTATATGAGCGACGACTTTTGGTGTTAGGGTGAATAAATGAAGGAGATGAAGGAGAGATATTAATGATTGTTGAATAATCCACATATAGCATTTTATTTTTGATTTAAAAACATAATTTTTTTTATTTTTTGAAATTTTTACCGAACCTCATTTTTTTTTAACACATTATACTTAGAAATGTTTTTATTTCTTGTAACCGTAAGTTACAAGAAATGCGTTTTAAAATGGTGACTTAAAAAATTGCAAACCTGAATTACCCAAAAACCATACATTTTTATAAAAAGTTTCAAGTCATCTTTTTTGTAGTCCTTTTTATTCTGTATCGGCTCTTTAACATAACTATTATCCGTCATCCGATTGTTTTTACAGTAACACTATCCGATGATAAATCAAAAGGGCTATAAAAAAGATGTCTTGACATTTTTTTGTTAAAATGTACTGTTTTTGGGTAATTTGGGTTTGAAATTTTGAAACAGTCGCCATTTTAAAACGCATTATTTATTTTAAATAGATCATTGCTAGGTCAACTTCATGTCAAGTTTGAACTCAATCGGTCAATCCGTTCGGTAGATATGAATTATTTTGTAAAAAACACATACAGACAGTCAGACGACAAAGTACAGTAGACCAAGTTTTGTATTGTGAAATTTATTTGTCTCGATCCCAGGATTAATTCATTTTAATTAATTAATTTTAAACAGTTGTAGACACATTAAATTAAATACACAGATTAAAAACGTTTAACACACCTTATAATTAAATTAAACATAAGTTAGATGAAATTGGCTACATAAATATGTTTACATCAACAGAGGAGATACACTCTTTAACTATTGGTGAGCATTTGAATTACATTTCTTTATTTGTTCGTTTTCATCATTTCGCACAAAAACGTAAACGGATCATAAACGTCTTGGGCTGTGTGTTGTTTGAGAGCTGGGAGCTGCGAGCCGCGAGGATGGGTTGTATGTGCCTGTGAGGAGAGAGAGAGAGAGAGAAGGCACTACGTCGCGTCGCGTCGGTGCGTGCGCGTGTCAGTTAGCTGTTCAACGAGTGACACAAGGTTGGAACTAAAAACGCGTTTCTGACAAAACCGTTCAACCGATTTGTTTGAAATAAACTTTAAAATTATTCAAAAAAATTTGCCCTAAAAATGACTACCTGTTTTAGTCAAATTTTGACTTATTTTAAAAGTTATTAATTGTAAAAATTTATTAAGAAATGTTTTAGAAAATTAGAAAGCATAGCGCCTTTAACAACTTTATACTGATTACAAAACAGTTTTATTTTTTCAAATCGGATAAAAAATAAATGAGTAATCAGTAAAATTAATTTGGCCACGACAGTGCTGCTATCTATTGGGCTAAAATCACAACTTTTTTTGTACTGTTTAGCATTAACAGAGCCAAGGGTTCTGTACTCTCTGTTGTTCCAAAAGTATAATAACAGTGCAATATCACTCCATAAACTCTTTATATAACCTTCTTTTCTAACCAATAAAAATAACTATGGGATGAATAAGTTACACATTGGTAAGGGTGAGGGGAGGGGAGGGAAGAAGGGGACAGCTACTAATTACAGTATTTTTGTACACTGCACGAATTAAGAATATAACAAATATTAAATACTTATATGCTATCTGTGCACTGTCATTCAATCCTTATTTATTCGTTGTGATGACCCTGGTTTCAGGTTACCCCATCATCCGGTCACATAAATTGCACTTTAAAACACACATATACAAATAATTCACTCACTAGTGAGATCATTGTAAACAGTTTGTCACAAACTCAATGTACAAAACACAAATACAAAAGTCATATAAACGCATGTTGCCCGTGCGAGGGTAAGCTGTCCTTTAGATGATACCTCACTCAACACAGTATTATAAAATATTTATTTACTTTATCTCCCATAATATATAGTAAAATATTTTTTCAAAAATGGTTAATGGATTACTTGAAAGTGAGCATGCTGTGTAATTAAGTCAAATTTCAGTTTAATATCTTGATCCATTCCTGATAAATTGTACAGACTGACAGTTAAGTTGTCCTTTTACGGTTCCGATTTTTTCTTTTAAAATTCAGAGTTCTAAAAACAGATATATACAGTTGTATATTTTGGTTTGCAATTGCTACTATCCTTTACATTACCAGTTAATTTGATAAGTATAAGTGTAGATTTGTTTTTGTTCAGTTCGCAGTTCATTCTTGCATACTGAAACTAAGTGCCCCTGAACTTGATTGGAGTCAGGATCCTCCACCACTCTCTGGACTACGTGAGGATGTCTTAGGGACAATTCTTCATTACCTTTATGCTGAATGCTTACCAGCTAACCTGGCAGAGGCGACAGCTAAGCAATGTGTCAGTGAGGCCGCGGCTTACCCTTGTCTGGCGCCTCTAGTCGCTTTATGCCAGCATTACCTTAGACACATTTCTCTCAAACAAGGTAAGCACCTGTGTAATATACATGTGACTCAAAATATTTCACTACCAGATAATTAGGTATAGTAACTTAAAAGAATATTAAAAACAATTTTATCTATGATGAAGTTTTGTTATTTGTACATGAGTTTGGTTGTTTAACAAATGTTAAAATAGGTATATATTACTTGTGTAATGTTTATCCAATTCTTATTTATATATCGTTGTGACGACCGCGGTTTCGGGTTACCCCATTTTCGGTCACATAAATTATACTTAAAACTATTTGTCTAACTAGTGAGATCATCATAAAACCATTTATCACATGCAAATATACAATTTACAAAACACAAAATAAAAACATTATTTAGACACATGTTGTCCAGGCTAGGCTAATTAAGTTAAGTTTGGCTGCTTATGGGAATTGGTGAATAAGCGTGTTGCGGTTGGCGAATGGAAGGCGCTTTTTGTTCTCAAAAGGTTTTTGTTCAATTAAGATATCAAACACAATATTGGGTTGGAACAACACCTGGTCATTCAATAGATACTGTTTGTTGATTTTTGAGGCTCTGTAGATAGCAAACTCCTCCCAGGCCTTTCTAACATAAATGTAGGCTATTCATATTAGTGTTGAAATCACTGTAGAACTGGATGTTAGTTATTTAACGCTTGGCGAAGTTGGACTTGCAGGAGTTTAGATCGAGTGTGCGTTTTGGTAAGTGTTTCTAGAACCTTTCTATGGAAGCTCCAAACTTAACTTCATTAGTCATCAACCGTTGCCCGGGCAACATGTCTAAATCGTGTTTTTATTTTGTGTTTTGTACATTATAGATTTGTGTGTAACAAATGATTTTACAACGATCTCACTAGTGAGAGAAACATTTTTGTTTATGTGTTTATATGACCGGAAGATGAGGTAACCCGAAACCGTCGTCATCACAACGATATAAATAAGGATTGGATAGATATTGCAAGTAATATACAAGCAGTGTACCTATTTTAACATTTGCTATTATATTCCATTCTGGGAGCTTACATAATGAAGTTTCCTGTTTAGTTTCTGGTAATAATAGTGAAAATTGATTTGGGTTTAACATCCAATAAGATTTATTATAATAATACAATTAAGATTATAAAAAATCCCCATTACAGTACAGTTAGTTGCTTATATACATGGGCTTAGTGAATCATTACTGTATATTTTGTTTGTTTTGATATAAGTTAGCACTGTTAGGGGGTTACTTTAAACACGATAGTGTGCTTTTTATAACATTGAGAATAATCAAACTGAATGTGCACTCAGTTAATAATAAACTACACACTTATAACTTTGACATGTTTTACATATGCCTAATGTGTGTTTATTTCATTTATTGTATCCTTTCTTTGGTTGTAGAGATCATGTCCCTGGTGACGGACATGCATACTTGTGCAAACCATATGATCCAACATCTAAGTGCCAAACCATCTTCTTCCCCTGCAGATAATCTAAGTTCTAATCCAGCAAGACTTTGTTTTGTAGTACGACAATCAATTAGGGAAGCAGCTGTATGTAAGTACGGACATAACTTGACATTTTTTAGTTAATTTGTTAAAATGTGTTTATATTAGATACAGAGTGTTTAATCTGGGATTAGATGTTGAATTAAATTTTTCTTGAAAACTATTTCAATTATTCATAGTAAAAAATATAAAGTACAGTCATTTCAAATAAGAGGATGGATCAAATAAAAACGGTATTTTTTTTTAGACATTTATTGATTAATAATATACACAAGTGAAAATTTGAGTTCTTCTCTACATTATCCATGCAAGCTCTACACACTTTTGCCAATGATTTGGAAGGTTCAATATCCTCATCTCATAAAAAGATTGAGGGCAAGTCGTCAGCCAATTGCACACATGCTCCTCGACTTCTTGATTGCTTAATCGTTTTCCTCCAAGTGATTCCTTCAAGGGTGCAAACAAAATAAACGATACCAGAAACTGGCACATACTTTCTCACAAACACATTTAAATTATTAAACAGATTCACTGTGACTTCATAATTGTATTAAAGTAGGAGAGTGGATGTATTAAAGTAGGAGAGTAACTAATAAATATTATTATTATTATTAAAACTATTCGATTGATTCCGAACAAATTTGCACCAAATATGTCAATTAGGCCTATATAGATGCACGATAAAAGTTTTGAAAAACAACCCCCTTTTTGGCCAAATAATCCCCAACAGTTATTATTATTATTATTATTATTAGCTAAACGAGAATTTTTAAAAAGATACGGGTTTTTGCATATGGTAGAGTACATTGAGGGCTACAAATAAGCCAAATTTTATCAAAATCGTTAGTCGTTTTTCTATAAAAAAATAATAACTGATTTTTTTGCGGGTTTTTTGACCAAAAATGGTTTTGTTTTTCAAAATTTTTTAAAACCTTTTTTTCGTGCATCTATAAAGGCCTAATTGACATGTTTGGTGCAAATTTGTTCAAAATCGATCGAATAGTTTTCTCTCTAGCTTTGTATACATACAGACAGACATACAGGTGGACAGACATATAGACAGACATTTTGTAAAAACCACTTTTTTGGACTCAGGGGGGTCCCAAAACGGATATTTCCAAAAAAATCTCAACATCGATTTTTTTTGAGATCACTATACTTTCTCTATACTATAGTATAGTGAGAAAGTAAAATAGTCACAGGGGGACCAGTCTGGACTGTAAGAAGGGTGTTTGAGGGTTCCCCAGCCCATTTCTTCCAATGTATTCCTTGTCAAGAACTCGGTATGAGGCCTGGCGTTGTCATTGACATTTCTGATTTGCATACCTCGTTTTTTGCTTCGATAGGCGGCTTTTGCCAACTGTAGCAGTAGTAAGCCGCGTTCACTGTTCGTTGATCGTGAAGAAAACCGATGAGTAAAACTCTTCCAGAGTCAACAAAACTCGTTGCAAGAACTGTTTCAGCTGAGAGACGAGTTTTGGCTTTCATTGGGAAAACCTTTATTTCTCCTTCGCTATTTTCGATTTGGAAGTATAATGATGTACCCAAGTCTCGTCACAAGTGACGATGTGCCTAAAAAAATCCTCCCCTACTTGTCAAAATTGATTCAGAAGTCTTTCAGCGATCTCCGACCTGACTTGTTTTTTATGTCACAACCTCCGGAACCCATCAGGCACTAATTTTTCTGAACCAAAATGATTACGCATTGAACACTCCTATAGCTGATTTCTGCAACAGTTAACCGGCGATCAAGTTCAACAAGCTCTTAAACGGCACGGATGTTGTCATCATTCTGTAATTCTGTATATACAGAACGTATACACACGATTCTAAGACAGTGTACTGTCCCCAAACTGTGTACAATCGACTAAAATGTTTTTGAAGGTTTAACACCCTCATTGGTTAAAAACTTTATGATGATGCGTTGTGCAACAGACGAATGTACCTTTTGCTCGATCATGGCTGTACTGACGGCAGAACCGAGTGCGTCCGCTAACCAAGCCGGTTCCCCACTCCCCACAAACCAAACATCAACTGCACCTACATCATCTAGCTAGGAACTGCGTGGTAAGCAGAAATTACCGTTTATATTTGATCCACCCTCATATACATGAATACAAATGTGTGATATTTGATCCACCCTCATATACATAAATACAAATGTGTGACTGTTAATTGGTTAGTAAAAGACATTGTTTTGTAGTAAGAATATGATTCTTTGACTTTGTTTTAATAGTTTTTCATTTGTCTTTAACACTACTTAAGCAGTGCAATGAAACTATATGTGGATAATATTGTAATTTTTATTATAAAAATAATACTGTAGAACCTACAATTAATTACTGAAATACATTTAACCTAAATGATTGACTAAAGTATTCCTCTTCTTTTTTATAGTATAACTTCGGTTTAGACAAACATGTTCATTTGTTTGAGATTTAAAGTATCATTGAGTGTCACATGTCAAGTAAGCATCTTGTAGATCTCTATTCTCATCTAAACAGAAATGTAACAGATTGTGAGCCCTCTCGGCTTATTGTGTGGTCGCAAGTCTTTCAATTATCCTTATATATTAATTCTCAAAGGTGTTTTTTTTTGTCGTTAAATCATATCTCTCTTTATTCTTCATCATTAATTAATTATTCAAACATCATTTTAAAGGTTATGTTCCCCACTATTGATAAAAATAGACAAACAGCTTAAAATTCATGTTTTCGTTACAAAAATTGATTAAAAAACTTGTTTCTAATGAAAGACGCCATTTTATTAACCATCTAGCATGACAGCTGTTAGTTAGATTGTTTACATTCTAAGGTTCTATATGGAAACTGTTATTTATAAACCAACGTAATTAACTGAATTAAATCAGGTAAGTGTAGGCCTACTCCTAACTTGTGAATATTCGCACGGGTCAGCTTGTTGTTTGTACTTGTGATAGTTCACACTGTCCGTTTAGTAAACTATCAATGCAGTAGTCATTTTGTTTTATGACTTGTATGAACTGAGCTTTATGAATTTTAAATCTTGGCTACAAAGCGAAAACGGATCATAGATCATAATAATGAAAGGAACTAACAAGAGAGGCAGATTAAAGAAATGAAATTGGCTTGAAGAAAATGAATTGAAGATTAAAGTTTTTGTGAACTTTGGTACCAAAATGTAGTGTTTGAATCACAAAACTAGTGTGTTTAAAATTAATTTATATACAAATCTTTAATAATATTGGATTTTCCTCAGCTTTTTACCTTACATAAAAAAATAAGTAGTAATAACACTATCTGAAATAGTTATACCTGTTTGTTAGTATCTGAAATTTCATTACTTGAACCCGTTTTCCCACCTTTGTTTTGTATGTATGGTCCTAATGTAGCCATTTAAAAGGAGTTACAGAAAAAAATAGTAAATGCTCTGTGAATTTCATTTGGCATCTTTATTCAAGGTTTTGTTTTTAAATATGAAATACATATTTAGAATTTAGCAATATTTTTTGTTTTCTTTGAAAGAGGAACAATTTTTCTTGTTATTGCTGTTTAAAAATAATAATTGTAGACATATGCATTTGTAAATTTAAATGTGTTGACTTTTGCAGCTGGTGTCAAACTTTTAGTACTTTGTGATTTGTTTACACAACGAAAAAGTGAGTTAAGTCGTGAGCAGAGGCATGAGATTATCCGTTATGCTAAGTCACGCTTGCCTGTGTTTATGAATCAACTGCATCGTTTCCTCGTAGGACTGAAGTTTACTTTGAGTAGTATGTCCTCAGCGCAGAGGCAGGAAATAGCAACGTATCTTGTACCTGAGGTTTGTACAAACTAAACTGCAATATTCTTTGGTAGGAACATTTTAGTAACAATAATTTTCTGTTTACATTTTTTACTCTCAGGTTCAAAAATAATAGGACAGTAAAGTTTGCTAGAATATTTATTTAGTCTAACTCCACACATGTCTGATATATTTTTTTCTAACATAGAACTTGTTTTTCAGTTTAATATCTCTTATTAGATACTTGAGCTTTGAAGACAACTTTCAGTATTTGTGGTATGTGATCGAACATGTTAATGATCACTGATTTGATTGTTAATAACTTCTTATTCTTCCTGAAGTTTTTGTTTAAGCTGTAGCAAGGTTTGCAGCTGTCATGACGATTTTTAACCACTCTGCCAATCTGGTCCCAAAGTGGATTTAGGTTGTGATTGCGTTCTGACATTCATTTCATTAAGTAAAGTGAATAAAATTGAAGTATATGCTCTAAAGAAGATGCTCAGATTTGGATGAGAATCATCTGTCAGCTTGAGCAAGTGCTCATTTTAGAGGTGAATAAAAAGTCAACTACAGACTGGTGAGCATGCTCAGGCAATTGGAGTACGTGCTTACTAGCCGCTCCCCCTTCTCCACTGTCAAATGCAGAAATCTTCATCATTTAGTCGTTTGGCTACATTATGAAGAATAAAACAGCAAACAACAATCGATAGAATATTATTTATTTTGATTGTAGGATTGGGTAACGCAGTTTTAACTGCCCAAAACACCTTTCAATTATTACTCGGTTTTGAGCCAAACAGTGGTTGTACCCTATTTCTCTTGCAGTTATTGGATTGTCGTAAGGCGTCATAAGCCAAGGAGTTATGCCGTACCCTGACTGAATCCCCTATTAAAAGTACATTTGCGGTATTCCATTCCATGATTCTATAAATCCCGGAATTACTCCAAAGCGTGTGTCATGCTCAGACCCTGGCCAAGAGGCGTCTACATTCGGAAACATTTCATCAGCACTGCATGTTGCCTGTACATTTATACTTGCAAATCTTTTCCTATTAATAAACTTATCACCGTGTACAGAGGGTTTACGAATGGGAATATGAGTAGGCCTACAATCTATAGCACCTATAGCTGATGGGAATCTATATTTTTATTGCCACTTGACTTTCTCTTCCTCCATTTCTTGCTGCGATATGAGAAATTTTATCCATAAGTTTTCTTTTGCAGGATATCAGCCATTACTTCAGAAATAGTTTTTGTCACCGTGGTTCTGTCGATCCCAACATCTTCTGCCGGATCCCGGGATCCCCAATATACTGAAATAAAACAATATTCTATCTAAACTTGACAATGAACCATCACGTGTTTCAAAGCTTTCCCCAAGAAAATGCCCGTTCAACCATTCCATATTAGCTTTATTAAAACGGTATAGAGCCCGGTAATCTTCATCAATGCAATTCCGCCGCACTCTGTACAACTTTACAGTAAACACTTTACTTTGGGTAAAAACTCTGCCATAATAACTTAAAAATCTCTTCACTTGAGCAAGGTGAATCTGCAAATGAGTAGATCGGCAATTTAACGAGTACTTACTCATATTTGTAAGCTAGCCGTGCATTTTATTCACTTAGAAATGCGAGCAAGTACTCACAAGTCAATTGTCGACTCGTCGTTGGAGCAAGTGCTCCTAGCATTCATTGAGTAACTTCTTTTTATTCACATGAAATTGGAGCACCAGCACCATTTTTGGTAGAAAGAGCAAGTGCTCAATTTTATTCACTTCACCTATTGTTTTGCACCTCCTCTAAGTTAGTGTGGTACTACTCTAGGCATTGTTGTGCATTTAAAAGCGTTAAGACCAACTTTACAAACCTTAAAACTATGACATGTTCTGCTAGGGCCTCATCCTCCTAATTTGATTATTTAAAATGCCTCTATCAAGGATGACGAGCCTTGTGTGTACTTGTCTTTATTGATTTTGTCCCTTTGTGATATGATGTGTATGGAGCATATTGTCTGCTCCAGACTTGTTCTCATTAGTCAGGATATCTTAGATTATATCTGGACTCAGCAGAGAACAATATGGTCCTGTTCAAGTAGCTTCTGGCATACTGTAGTCGAGTTTGCTGATAACATGCAATTCTGTGATACATTAAACCAAAAGTTTCTTTTCCTTCTTGTTTCATAATGTCCAGTCACCCTAAAATGGATAACAACACTACCGAAGCTTGGCTGCAAACATTTTGTAATCTCAGTAAACTTGATGTGTAGTATTGCCCCTTTCACTTAATGTCTCAATTCTAGCAGCACTCAGTAAATATAATGGCATACCCAAAAACAAACCAACTAGGAATTTCTAATTAGAAAGTAATATAATAGCCCAGTATATAGAGGATCCAAAAAGTGGTTCAGCTTACATTAATTGCGGCAAAAGATTTTTTTCTAGGATTGTTTGGTATGGTGTGGGTATGCCAAATCTAAGTTTGCGACCTCGAAAGTGGAGGGGACAACTTTTGAAGGGTCGAAAAACCTTGAAATTTTGGGTTAATTTTAAAATTTTTGTACTTGTTGAACTCACGGATTGATGCTCAACAACTTTTAGGAAGGCGGGGTATTGATAAAATTTGACATTGGAAAGTTACAGCACATTGGAAATGATAAAAATACAGTTTTTGCCAAAGTTGGAAAATTTGATGTTTTTTTGATCCCCATAAAAACGAACTATTGGACCAATTTTGAATTTTGTTTTTTTAATCGATGCAAAATTTTATCCTTTTTAATTTACTATAGTACTGTTGTTTACAAAATATGAATCGTTTTTGAGTTATAAGCGAAAACTGGAAAAAGTCCAAAAATTTTGAGGTTTTTCGGCTCCGAAAAGTTGCCCCCCCCACTTTCGAGGTCGCAAACTTAGATTTGGCATACCCACACTATAACAAACGATCCTAGAAAAAAAATTTTTTGCCGCCATTGTAAGCCCTAATATACTGGGTTATAAGAGAATACCTGATCATTGTGACACAGCTGGGCATTTAAACTGAGACTAAAATATCAGGTAGTCAGTTATAGATAGTTGTATGATAAACCATAAATAATATACCTAGCACCCTGAGTATCCCAGTTTTTTGCACCTGAGTTTTAATAAGAAAATTTGAGGATTCACATTTTGAGATGAACACAAGCCAAATTTACTTAGCAACAGAGTGAGATACAACATTTTGTATTGCAGTAAGAAAGAAAAATATAGTAGGCCTAATTCATAGTCAGGTTAACTACTAATTTCATGTAAATGATTTATTTGTAAGAGTTTAAATTTTGTTAATTATTATGTCAATGTTACAAATGAACTACTTTTTACTTTTTATTTTAACCCTTTTAGTGCCACGCGCCGATGTGATCTGCTCGACGTACATATGCAAGAAGTGCCAATGCCGATTGCATCGGCTCATTTAATATTTGTGCTCATAGTTCCTAAGAATTCTAACAGATGGCGTTCGTGTTCACTTAGTTGTATAAAGCAATCTTTCAGCTTTAAACCTATTTAAAAATCATCTTATTTGGACAGAAAATAGTTGAAATACTATCGATTTAGTGAACAGCTGTTCCTGCCTAGCAGACGCAAGTTCTAGCGCAGTTGAGTTGAAATATTGTTACTGTTGTGTTTATTAGAATGTTGATTGTATTTTTATACACTTTAGGACAATAGACTTGTTTTTTGGTATTGTGATTTATTTTAATTAACTTTTGTTGTTCATTTAGTTTAATATATTCATAATTCGTTTTTCTTTAGTGATATTTACTGTAGGCTAGGCCTAGCTAACCTACAAACTG
>JAGFPH010019447.1:2490-15238 GCA_018207615.1 Philaenus spumarius
AATAACACCTCTATTTTTGCGTCAGGGGTTAATAACACCTCTATTTTACGTCAGGGGTTAATAACACCCCTATTTTGCATCGAGTGCTAATAACACACCTAATTTTCGTCGGGGTTAATAACACCCCTCTTTTTGCGTCGGGGGTTAATAACATCTCTCTTTTTGCTTCGCGGGTTAATAACACCTATCTTTTTGCGTCAGGGGTTAATAACACCCCTCTTTGTCATCCAAGACTAATAACACCCCTATTTTTACCGGTGTTAATAACACCCCTCTTTTGCGTCTGCGGTTATAAACACCCCTCTTTTTCATCGGGGTAAATAACACCCCTATTTTTCATCGAGGGCTAATAACACCCCTTTTTCGTTGTGGTTAATAACACCCCTCTTTTTGTATCGGGGGTTAATGACACCAATCTTTTAGTTTTGGAGGTTAATAACACCTCTCTTTTTAAGTCGAGGGTTAAAAACAGCAAAATGTGAAAATTCAGTCTCTGATACATATCTAGTTTTAAAAATAGTTTTCCGATCAACAGAATTGGAATGTTGTTTAAGCGATTGTGTTTTGTGTAAACGAAGAATGCGCAAAAAGGGCAATTAAAAACGAAGGTGAATGTGCTCTTAAGCCTTATCGTGCATTTCTGTGCCATATTGATCACCAGATTGCGTGTTGCTTCTGGTAAAGTCAAGGTTAGAACTAGGTGAATGCAAGTTTACTTTTTGGATACGTATTTTAGAATCGAAGCAAAATCTATCCATCACTGCAATCGTGCCGTTGTTACTATCATGGTACGTGCCCAGTTGTGCAATTAAATTGACCCATACTAATAACAGCTGCTTCTCGCTGATTTTTTAAAATTATTTGACGGGGCTCCACGTGAATTCTGCCGTAATCAAAAATAGTACTTGGCTTGAAAAAGTATCATGTAAGAGCAATTTGATAGCAATTAAATTGAAAACGTATCAGACGAAACGGATTTCCTACAAGTCACTGAGGGTTATCAGTGAATAATTAAGGACGGGAGTAGGCAAACCACTATCGGGAGCACCGATAATGGTCCCCAGAACACGTTTTTTGGTGTCATTAATAATAATAATAAAGTGTGTTTATTGCACTACATACATTGCACATTGCACTAATTGAATCAAAAGAAATACAACATAACTAACCAAAATAATAACTCATACCAAAATAAAGTTACACACTTACAGCATGACCCGTAGGTCGTCTGCCAGGTTGGATTTATTACCCTGAACAAAGAGGATGTTCTAATAATTAAACTCATAAATAAATGCCTTCGTACACTTGAGCGCACTTCTCAAGGAATTTACAAAAATAAACCAGTTTTCCCCATTCAATATCCTTATCAATCTGTCCCCATCAAGGACTTTACATTTAAAATATTTTTCTCGAATGCCACCTAATATTAAACATCCTCCTATAAAATGTATCATGGTGTCCTCCTCCCAGGAATTGCATAAAGAGCACATCCTTTCAATTTCATTCCTGCCTGGTCTAGCGTTTAGAGGCAGCGTGACACTCCTTGACCACTAATTTAAACTAATAAATTCTCGCGTGTATTTGTCGTTAACATATTTGCCTCCCCAAGATTATATTCAAGTTTATTACATACATCATGCCCCTCAGAACTTAAAATCCGCTCTGTCCATGAAGTCATCGCTTCTTGTCCTAATTTTGCCAATAATTCATTCAATATTTTATTTCCCTGTCCATTTTTTATCTTTAAAAAATCCAAATCGTAGTGCATTTTATCCCCCATTTCCAACCAGAACTTAGCCCAAGAAATATTCCTTTTAATGACCTGCCTAACTAGTTGTTTTGTTAATCTATTGTCTGTCATGCTTAGGCACCTAATTATATATTTACAATTTATTTTTAAAGTTTCTAAATTCAAAGATTTTGCCTTTGTCTCTAAATATAATACACTATTAGGGGTATTATTTGGTAGGCCAAACATTCTCTTTAAAAAAAAAGCGCTGAAAATGATCTATAATAGGATTTTGTCTATAACCCCAAACTTGTGACCCATACATGCTGCATCAAAAACCACCTGTTTTGTTGAGATTGGAATATTATCTTTAACCATAAAATTCCTCCATAAAGAATTTAACGCATATTTCGCTACCGTAATCCTCTCTATAAGATGTGAATTGAGGGATAATTAATTGTGGTGTGAATTTAAGTCCAAGGTACTTGTACTGGTTTACTATTTCTATTATTATATCCCCAAATTTCCATTTTTCATTTGTGCTCAAACGACCACCCTGCCTAAATACCATTACCTTTGACTTCTCCAAATTTACCAATAAATTCCACCTTTCACGTTAAGTTTGAAACCTATCAATAATTTTTTGCAATAGTTTGGGCTCTGAGGCCAATAATACTAAATCACCGGCATACAAAAGAAATACCCTACCCACAAATCTCCGTCAACCGCATCGTGAATATCATTTACGAACAAAGCAAACAACAACGGAGAAAGAAGGCAGCCCTGTCTAACACCTGTAGCGTTATTAAAAATGGTACTGTATATACATATGCTTGGACTGTCCGAAACTTTACGGGGTTATTTGTCAGCTAAAAACAAGCAAATATACAGTATAACATGTGTTATATCTCATTCTGTTTTCTGTCTGTCAGTCTGTATGTGATTTTTACAAATACCTTAATATCTCGGAAACGGTTTAAGATATAACCCTGAAACTGTGTATGAGAATATTCATTGAAACAGGGTACATTTTATTTAAAACATTTGTTTTCCTGCGACAATCCGATTCAAAATGGCGGCAGTTGAACATTTTCAATAGATAATGGAATAGATAATGTTAAATATCTAAAAAGTTATAAATTTTACAAAACAAAATGTAAAGTAACCAAATGTGTATACTATTTTAAGACCAATCCGACGATGTGTCGTACTTAATAATTGAGTCGTAAATAACGGATAAAACTGAAATGTAGTGGTAGAATTTAGAGATAGGGCTATTCGAGTGCGAAAGGTGGTCATAATCTATATATATATATAATCCAAATACCACTTACTGACTCACTCATCACGAAATCTCAAAAACCACCGAACGGATTGGAATGAAATTTGGTATATAGCTTCTTTTAGGGCCATAGGTGCTCATTAAGAAAGGTTTTCAACAAATTCGAAATTTTATAGTGGGTTTGGAGAGGTTTGGGGGGGGGGGGGGGGACGAAGTTATTAAAAAAAACCAAGGCACGGATTGGAATGAAATTTGGTATGTAGCTTCTTTTAGGGCCGTAGGTGCTCATTAAGAAAGGTTTTCAACAAATTCAAAATTTTATTGTGGGTTTGGAGAGGTTTGAGGGGGTGGGTCGAAGTTACTAAAAAAAAACCAAGGTACGGATTGGAATGAAATTTGGTATGTAGCATCCTCTAGGGTCCTAGGTGCTCGCTAAGAAAGGTTTTAAAAAAATTCGAAATTATAGGGTGAGTTTGGGGGTGTCAAAGTTACTATAATTCCCCATATTTAACTTTGATTTGTCTCTCCTTGCAGAGTAGGATCGGGCCAGCTAGTTATATATATAATCCAAATACCACTCACTCACTCATCACATGTACATCCATAGCACATAGGCCTAAAATTGGCGTGCGAAGCACGCAATGTTCGGTGTATTGAAAATTCTCCCAATACGGAGGTTGGCGTGCGAAGCACGCAATGCATTGTGTATTGAAAATTCTTACAATACGGGAGTTGGCGTGCGAAGCATGCAATCCATCATGAATTGAAAATACTCCCAACACGGTTGTTGGCCTGCGAAGCACGCAATGCACTGTGTATTGAAAATTCTTACAATACGGGAGTTGGCGTTCGAAGCACGCAATGCACTGTGCGTCGGCCGCTTCTCATAGTATTCAGTGTCAAGCTCACATGTGCGTCCTTAGCAGTGAACGTGTTAAGAGGAAGCGAAGATGGGACGTGCAAGGGTATATTTACAATACGACCTACAATAAGAATAAAACCAACTTGTGAAGGCCCTGAATAACCGTATTGTTAATGTTTGTTAATTGTTCGCAATCTTGAGAAATATTACGTTTCTCTTCCACCCAAGTGGTGTCGTATTATGCAGATAACCCAGACCTTATCAGCTGATAGTTGTACAGCTTCCGTCGGAAATTGAATGCAAGGTCAAACATAAGGTCACACTTAACGGTTGACAAACATAAACCCATAAAGCATAAACGACCGTTATGTAGCGTGATTAACGATACCGACATTATAGTGAAGGCAGTGTCACTTTTGCTTGGTTCTGGATGATTTGTGAGTTTATAGAAATAGTAAGAGATAACTCATTTTACTTTCTCACTATACTATAGTATAGAGAAAGTATAGTGATCGCAAAAAAATCGATGTTGAGATTTTTGTGGAAATATCCGTTTTGGGACCCCCTGTGTCCAAAAAAGTGGTTTTTACAAAATGTCTGTCTGTATGTATGTCTGTATGAATACAAACCTAGAGAGAAAACTATTCGATCGATTTCAACCAAATTTGCACCAGACATGTCCAGTACGCCTGTATAGATGCACGAAAAAGGGTTTTGAACAATTTTGAAAAACAACCCCCTTTTTGGCCAAAAATCCCCCCAAAAAAATCAGTTATTTTTTTTATAAAAAAAACGGCTCTAACGATTTTGATAAAATTTGGCTTATTTGTAGCTTTTAATTTGCCATACCATATACAAAAACCCGCATATTTCTAAAAATTCTCGTTTAGATAATAATAATAATAACTGATTTTTGGGGGTTTTTTGGCCATAAAGTGGGTTGTTTTTCAAAATTTTTCAAAACCTTTTTACGTGCATCTATAAAGACCTAATTGACGTGTTTGGTGCAAATTTGTTCGATATCGATCGAATAGTTTTCTCTCTAGATAATAATAATAATAATAATATTTATTAGTTAATCTCCAACTTTAATAAAAAACTCTCCTACCCCACCCTACAAGTCACAGTGAATCTGTTTAGTAATCTAAATGTATTTGTGAGAAAGTATGTGCCAGTTCCTGGTACCGTTTATTTAATTCGTAGAGGTTCATACGGCTAGTGCTATCTTTACCATTGTTTCGATGCCTCTTCGTTATTTGCGAATTTCTATAGGAAAGATGAGCTATTGCAGTGACCTTTATGATGAGACCTAAGGTCGGAAGTACTAAATGAGCACCAATCATGGTCCCCAGAACACGTTTAGAGGTGTCGTTAAAATTGTTGTATACATGTGTTCGCACTCTAGCGGCCTTATTTTGAGTCTGATTTGGTCCAAATTCGGTGCACACGTTGTTTGTACACGAAGGTCGAACGCGTTCGTTAGCCAAAAAAATCCAACTAACGGAAGCACATTTTTTGACAGGAAGTAACTATTTTTTTAAATTTATATACAAAAATAAATGTAGGATATTATTCTGCACATTTTATATTTTACACAACCTTATAGCTCGCTTGGCTCCTCTAAAATCTATCAAAATGTAAAATACCATAAAAGTTTCCCGTTCAAATCCTCGCAGGGGATTTTACCGTGGCGTCATCATCTGACCTGAGGCCGTAAGGTCGAGTTTATATGCTGCGAGCGAAGCGAATGTTTCCTCTGCGAGTGGAATTAAGCAGCGCGTGAGTAGAAGCAGAGTGTTCGAAGGATAGGAAAATGTGTTTCGGTATTTCGTTAATATGTTAGCTGGCCGCTGCAGAGCGCGACAAGCGATGTTAGCTAACTAACGTTGCCAAGTCGTGCAGCCAACACCCGGCCTAGTGTCCTTTTTTGTCGCCGTAGTGTTTAACGTGCGTGCACAGCTGTCCATCTCCTCTCTCTCTCACACAATGTTCAAAGCGGCAACGTCGCTAGCCTCTTGGCCACTAAGCTCTGTTCCAGCGCTTCAGTAAAGGCGAAACATATTTCCCTATCCTTCGAGCACTCTGATATTATTTATTTATCCTCTGTGGTAGAAGTCCGGAGTCTAAAGCTGCGCGACCACTGCACCGACCGGTACGACCGGGATTTTTATAAAAGTCAAATGCATGTTTCTTTATGGAGGTGGGCGTACTATACACCGACCGGTACGACCAACCGTCAACGGACAATTCTCCACTTTCGCAGTTTTGAAAAAAGTCTGAGTGAAAGAACTTTTGGATAATCCGCGGCGTGCCGTGCCGGTCGTACCGATCGGTGTTAGCGAGACGTAAGCCCGAGCTGTTCGACCGGGATTTTTATAAAAGTCAAATACATGTTTCTTTATGGAGGGTCGCGTAGTATACACCATTTGAGCTTTGATTACTTTGGTGACAAGATGGATTACTTTGGTACACCCCCTAAGGTGTACTTATTTATTTGGTAAAAAATTATCCAGAGGTATATAATATGAGGCATCCGGACTATTTTAATAACTCAAGAAGAGACAACTGCTGGGAGGAAATCGGTGGTATCATGAAGCAATGCGGTAAGTTTTCTTCTTTACCAATGTTGTTATCAATCTAATAGCATTTCATAACCTCAAACTAATGTGCAATGTCTATAATGAAATATTATTATTAGCTAGAGATAAAACTATTCGATCGATTTCAAACAAATTTGCACCAAACACGTCAATTAGGCCTGTACAGATGCACGAAAAAAGGTTTTGAAAAATTTTGAAAAACAACCCCCTTTATGGTAAAAAAAACCCAAAAAATCGGTTATTATTATTATTTTTAGCTAAACGAGAATTTTTAGAAATATGCTGTTTTTTGCATATGGTAGGGTACATTAAAGGCTACAAATAAGCCAAATTTTATCAAAATCGTTAGAGCCGTTTTTTTAAAATAAATAACTGATTTTTTTTTAGTTTTTTGCCAAAATGGGGGTTGTTTTTCAAAAATATTCAAAACCGTTTTTCGTGTATCTATACAGGCCTACTTGACATGTCTAGTGCAAATTTGTTTGAAATCGATCAAATAGTTTTCGCTCTAGCTTTGTATACATACAGACATACATACAGACATACTTACAGACATACAGACAGAAATTTTGTAAAAACCACTTTTTGGACTCAGGGGGTCCCAAAACGGATATTTCCACAAAAATCTCAGCATTTATTTTTTTCGATCTGTCGACTGTCTCTATACTATAGTATATACAGTATAGTGAAAAAGTAAAAAGAAATTTTTCATATATTTTCAAAATGGTGGCCGTTTAAAATTTCTCGATTTCAAGAAGCAAAAAATTCCTTTTTTAATTATAAACATAACGGGTGTTTATTATTTCTGTAACTTAAATGATAACCCAGTTATAGGCTAAAAACTGAAATTTTTTTAACTTGGTAGTTGCCCATAATATACAAAAGTTTAAGTTTTCACCATGTGTCCAGGAGTGAAGACGCAGGAAGTTATTCCCGCAATCAGCTGTTTGAAAACATGTGTGAGTAACTGATGTAATCCGTGTGAAGAAATCTGTTTGAGAAAACAACTGAGTTTAACTAACATTACGACACTCGGGCCGTTAAATTATTCCTCACCGAAATGTCGTAAACGAAGGCAACGACCTTGGACGTCTTTGTCATTGGGCTATTGCTGCCATCTTCACTAACAGGATGTAGAATTGTTTATCCAAACTTGGACATATTATTGCAAATGCCGTTTGCTTTTGCACCAGTGGGCCACTAAAAACAAGCACTTCGGCTGGAGCTCAGGACGAATATATCTGAGAACGATTTATTAGCGAATTTCCGTAGGAAGATGTGCTATGAGAATGACTCTAAAGGTGATACCTAAGGTCGGGAGCGGCCAATGAGCACCGATCATGGTACCCAGAACACATTTTGGGGTGTCATTAAAAATAATGTACAGTGTGGAAAATAAGTCGTCATACACCTCGATATTATTTAAATGGATAGATATATCAACGTATAATCTCTCCGTACCTATTACAACATATTCTAGTAAATCCCCGTTAAACATCACAGGCATTAATTAGATACACATCAGAAATACATTATTTACTAGTGGCTTGTAGGGCAATAGCCCCTATATATAGGCTATATTTCTAGAAGCCATCATCACCTCTTCGTGATGATGGCCTACCTTTGCGAGGTGGTCTTCCAGCGTTAAAAAAAGTACAGTTGAAATAATTTTATAATGTGTTTAATCATATAGCCTAAGCTTTGATTTTAATTCTCACTTTGAAACAAAAACACAGCTACAATAACAAAACACATCACAAAACTGCACATTCAGGTGTTGTTATGATAGCTGAATTTTCCAATTATTTATATACAATCACCTGTTTTTAACACTAAAATCTCTTGATTTACACCCATATATTCCCATGGTATTTAAATGGGAATTATTATATACAATCACCTGTATTTAACACTAAAATCACCTGATTTACACCTACATATTCCCATGCTATTTAAATGGTAATTATTTTATTCCGTAACAAAATAAATGTTCGTGACAAAATTAACAAAAATGAATATTTTCCCCAAAAACTATTCGTTCACAATTTCATTTGCAAATTTGGGCTTACGGAATTAGATATATAGATACAAGAAACAACACACTTTATCTATAGTCTGTATACAGTAACTTGGCGTCTGTACCCTGGCTACATGCTACAGACCCTAAGTAACAGGTAGCCAGGGTACAGACGCCAAGTTACTGTATACAAACTATAGGCCTACCTAACTATGCAGATAGGGATTTTTAACTCGGTAAATGTGTACAATTACAAGGACTACAAAACTGTAGGAATATTTGTTAAGATTTTGTGTTTATGTATATTATTATATATATTTAAAGAAAGATAAAAATATTATATTTTAATTGCCTTTTATTTCATATTGATAGATCAAATGATTTAGAAGTTATTAATATTATAGGCTGTATTATTGATTGAAGTTGTAAACATAACCCCAAAGTATAATCTACGCTAGGTTTTGTTTGCGTATTACAGATGATGGATGAAATCAGCTGTTATATCCTATACTCTAATAAATACGAGCAATGTCTGTTTGTTTGTATGAGCAATCTCGAGATCCAGCGGAAGGATTTTGCTGAAATTTTGGGATTAGAGGATTTTGGGTCTAAAAAATCAATTGGTGAAAACCACTTCCTCAGGAAAACTGGTATTTTTCTAAATAACTCATTTGATAATTGAAAATTTTTAACATTGGTCTTATGGAGTAATCATTACATATGTTTATTGACTATAATAATAACAGTAATCAGCTGTTTCCTATATCATTTCCATAATCAGCTGATTTTAAGCTTAATTTTTTTTTTTTCATTTCTAACCTTTAAGATAGGTTTTTGTGGAGAACGACATCTGTTGAAGTATTTTTATTTCGTTTTAGAGTATAGGATAAACAGTTCATATTATTTACTTAAGTTCGAAAAATATTCATATTTATTCAGTATGCAATTTGTATTTACTGTACATAGGCCTACATTTTCCTAAAAAAACGATTTTAAAACTACCGAGTGATGCTCAGTCGCCCAGGTACTTATTAAGTTAAACGAATAGGTATTTCTTCTTTAAATGTTACTCCACGTACGCTCAAATTATAGGAGTGTTTAAGGGGCGTAAAAAAAGTTTTTAATGGTAGCCTCTATCTTGTGACATATCATAGGAAAGCCCTTTAAAAACGATGAATTTCTGTGGTAAGAAAATAGAAATCAGCCGACGCTCTCGCTCGCAAATTTCAAAAATGTTATTATCTAAGATATTTTTGTTTACTTTATATTATTTAAAATACGGAAACATATATGCAAAATCTTATTTACTGGCTGATATTCAACCCCCTTCCCCGGCTCCCTCTTACCAAACCAACTCAAAAATTTGCAACGGAAACATATTGCTTGTGATACATCAAATTGAAGCCCAGTTGAAAATAAGAAATTAAAAACCAGTTGACGCATTCGTTCACTATATTTTTACAAAACAACATTTATGAGCGTAGCAAAAGAATCAGCTTTAGCCGATTTTTATTTTCTTGTCACTGAAATTCAGGTGGCCTTTTTAACGGCCATCAATTTGATGTGTTACAAGCCATAAGTGTCAGTTTCAAATTTTTGAGTTTGGGGTGGTATGAGATGAACGGGGGGGGGGGGGGTTTGCGATTTTGTAAATAAGTTTTCTATGGTTCCAACTGACGGTGAATAACAGTCCCCAGATCAGATTTTGCATATCTTTTCCCTATTTTTAAATACTATAAAGTTTAAAAAATAAAACAAGCGAACGAGTGTGTCAGCTGATTTTTATTTTCTTTCAACAGAATTTCATGGTTTTTAAATGGCTTTCCAATTATATATCACAATATAGGGGTTGCCATTAAACAAATTAAAGTTGCCCACCTTATCGCCCACTTTCAAAAGGGGTGCAACATTTTTAACCCCCTTGAAACCACAGGAGTGTTATAATTGGTATGTAAAGGGTTTAGTTTGATATAAAGATGTCGGCGTGAATGCTGGCACTTGAGCAAACCGCTACTAACCTGACTAAAATCATCAGTACCCAGTACATCTCTGTTTAACACGTTCACTGCTAAGGACACACATGTGAGCTTGACACTGAACAATATGAGAAGCGGCTGACGCACAGTGCATTGGACGCCAACCCTTGTATTGGGAGAATTTTCAATACATATTGCATTGCGTGCTTCGCACGCTAACCCCCGTATTAGGAGTATTTTCAATACACAGTGCATTGCGTTCTTCGCACGCCAACCCCCGTATTGGGAGTATTTTCAATACACAGAGCATTGCGTGCTTCGCACGCCAATTTTAAGCCTATGTGCGTCCGCTTTAAAATATTAGTGATTATTACGTAGAAATTTTCAAAAATAAAAAATAAAGTAATTTCTATTTATTTATGCTATAAATATAAAAAATAAAAGGTCAGATCCTAGCATAGGAAATACGAAATTTGCGTAGCAGTGAACGTGTTAAGGGTGAAGTAAACATCCACTAGTTCGTTTGAAGGATGAGTCACATTAGAAAGCGATGTAGGAAAATGTTTATTTTCTCCACACCCCCGTCCACGTGCCAGGATTCACGCCGATGTTTGTAGTAATCCATTTTATATCGAAGTGTGTCAGGACTTATTTTACACTCTGTGTTCGCACTCTAACGGCCGCATTTTACTTCTGATGTGGTCCAAATTTGGTACACAAGTTAGTTTAATAATTCTCTTGGGCGAGTTTGTTAACAAAAAAATCCAAAATCCTTAAGTACGTTTTTTGACTTTAAGTAAAATTCATTTAGAATTTTCATACTAGAATGATACTTTTTGAGCTTTTATCTAAATGAAATTTGTTTAAATGACCGTATTTAAAATATTTGATCGTTGATTTATTTAAGTAAGCTTATGATCTTTTTTATTTTGTTTTCCAAAATAAATTGCAGGTCTTGGAGTATTAATGTTTAATTATAGGCTCTATACATTTACCACGTAGAAAAAGTTATAGTTTTTTTTAGGTCTAAGTAGTTTCTTCTAAAGAAGTAAATAAAAAACATTTTCAACGACTTCTGAACTCAAAACAAGTCATATAGCCGTCATTAGTTCTATAACACACTAGGTGGCCCGATCCGGCTTTGCACGGATAGACATATCAAAGTTAAATGTATATTAACTAAAAAAAATATCAATAAATATATTATACTATGTATTTCTTATGGGGATTTTTAGTAGCTATTGACCCCCCAAACCCCCCTAAAATTTAGAATTTTTTAAAAATCTTTCTTAGCGAGCACCTAAGGCCCTAGAGGAAGTTACATACCAAATTTCATTCCAATCCATTTTTATTGGTTAAATGGTTTTTGAGAATTCGTCATGAGTGAGTGGTATTTGGAATATGTATATAGGCTATACTAGCTGGCCCGATCCGGCTTTGCATGGATAGACAAATCAAATTTAAATGTTTATTAACAACAAACAAAAAAATATCAATAAATATTATATTACATTATATATGGGGATTTTTAGTAACTTTGACCCCCAAGCCCCTTAAATTGGGAATTTTTTGAAAACCTTTCTTAGCGAACACCTTGGGCCTTAGAGGAAGATACGTACCAAATTTCATTTCAATCCGTTCGGTGGTTTTTGAGATTTCGTGATGAGTCAGTGAGTGGTATTTGGATTTTATAGATTAAACTTAATATTTTGAAGTTTCATTTTTCTCATGTGGATCAAATTAATCTGAACTTGATTTTTCACGGGTTCTCACTAGCCATAAAATTAAAATAAGATAACAACTATCATTAGCATTGAAAGCTAGCAAAGACCATACAAACATATTATAAGGTTTTTTTTTAGAAACCCTTGTTTGTATTATTACAATGAGACAGCTCACTTCAACAATGTCTAAATTAAAACTCCGCCAAATAAACAGATCCGTCAGTACTTCTTTAACCACTTCAGTCTAAACAGTGCGAGCCCATGAAGTGAAGTTTGTAATCAAAACCGACCGTATCTTTGTTGGTTTACTTAGAACACAGGGAGTGATAGACATGCAAACGTCAGATTAAACTGTTCTTCGTATGTTTATGTTGTACGCGTCAGACGACTTGTTTTACCACCAAAACCAGACAGAAAACGTTACTTAAATTAAAACATAAAATAAAAGAATTCTCAACACTGTTTTACTATTATGTCTCAACCAGCTGACTTGCCATAATACAGTAAAACTCCAATTATCCGAACTCCAACTATCCGAATCGCTTTCAGAATTTCAGA
>JAGFPH010019449.1:0-15237 GCA_018207615.1 Philaenus spumarius
GGAGGAAGAAAAAACATTTTAAAAAGAGAAATAAATGTTTAATAACACCAATCTTTTTTTGACATATGCTGGGATATAGTATCTTACATACTATAACCTAAAACCATAGTTAAATTCAATAAATCAATTAAAAATGGCACTTAAGTTACTTTGTACACATCTATAATGATGACCTTATGGCACATAAGATACTTTAACTGGTAGATAAGATATTTTGCTTGATCAACTAATAGCACTCTCATAGAAAAAGTAATACAGTAAACAGTGTGTTAAATTATAATTGTGTGATCATTTATTTTTAAAATGAAAAATTACTGTTTGTAAATTTGTTATGATCATAAGAAAATTAAATTAACAGTTTACCATTGTCAGATTAAACAAAAGGATAAATAAAATGTAACTGTTTAGAACTAGTGTATTATTGTTAAAACACATAAACTACTACAAACTTACTGATAGTTTTCAACAATCTAAGTCCCTTTAAAATAATGTTTGTATCAATCAAAACACAAATAATTAAGAGTTGCTAACTTCATCTTGATTTGGACTATGGATAAAACTCAAGTGTTATCATCATTTGCAGGAACTTCGTCCTCTTCATCTGTTTCTACAAGATATTCCACTACTGAATTAGAATGGACCATTCTTCTATACTCTTCATGATATTCTTGGCTTATAGCATTGTGCTTACACAATTTTTGCAGATCTTTGTACTTCAAGGTAGAAATAGGCAGATTTCCTGTGTAGCACCTTTTAAGTGTGACATCTTTTGTGGGGTCTTTAAAAATAAACTCTTGCTCGTCTGCTTCTTGGGTAATATAACTGTACTTACAAAAAACAGATTTGCAATTCTTCCGGAAGTACACTGAGGTAACCTTGGAAATCCTCAATGCTTTCCCTTTCATTTTTTTAGGTTGCTCTACCTTCTTCTTTTTATTTACTACTTTCTCTTCAGAGCTATTTACATTACTTTTTCGTTTTCTAGAAGTTTTTCCTGTTCCTTTTAAATTCACCTCTTCACTAGGCATACTTTCTAAGTCTGTTTGATGAGATTCTTTTCGAGGACATGAATTGAATCGGCTGGCATGTAAGTATGACCAGCAATGAGAAATTTCAGATTGATTTATTGGATGTTGTTAGCAGTTTTCAAAAATGTGTTTAGCATAACTAGAATTTGTTTATTTTTGTTCTGTCCTGAACAATTATCACAGTATAGAACAACTTTATTAATTTGTGGCCTGTTTTGGTCAACATTTTGCAAATATTCCATTAATCCCGTACAAATTTCATTGGACTTTTTTTTTCCTTTGGTTTCATCCCATAGGTAGCAGAACCCATTTTTTGTTCTACTTTCATATACTGTGAAATTGAATACAGATATTTTACGTGAGTAATATAACAACATACTTTGGCCACAGGGTGTATTTAGTACTTTTTGAAGGTCAAATGATGCACATATGACATTTTCACTTTCATTTTCTTGATCTTCTATAAACTCTTTCTTAGACTCCTCAACTTCATTTTTGTGCTTTTCATAATTTTTCCTGGCTGCTTCATCTAAATTATCAACTCCAGTCTGACGTACCATTTCACAATGGGAACATTTATCTTTTTTGGGGACGTGAAAACCCAAATTATATTCTTTGAAGGTGTTCCTAAATACAGTTCTGCCAACAGGCTTTGTATTGTTCTCTTTACAGTGAATTTTGTACAACCTTACAAGATTTGAGAGGTTACCAATTTCTGAGGGTAAATACAATTTCTTGCATTTTTTGCGGCAGTAGTGGGAAGGCACAACTGGTATACTTTCAATAAACTTTTTTAGTGTTTGTATTTCTACTGTTGGAGTCTTGTTTTTGGGTGCATGTTTACCCCTCATATCCGGCCTAGCTGTGTGAGTATTTGTGGCATTTGAAATCGTGTGCCTCAAAGTCATTTGGCTCATACTCAAAGTACTGAGTAAAAAATTCTGGCACACTTTTTTGGAAACACCATGTAAGCGAACAGTATATTCAATAGTTTTTCTTCTCCTAGATTCAACTGTTTTGGTTCTTTTTCTTTTAACTTCTACTTCTATCATACAGTTTAATAACCAATTCTTTTTCTGCTCATAACTTTTAATTTTGTAATATTCTTCTAACAAAAGCTGCCTGTCTTCTTCCGGGATTGTTGAGCACTCGTTTTTACATGTTCCTTTACATGCATTAGGTTTTAGATAACTATTTTTGTCACTCAGTTTACTTTCTCTTAGTTTTTTTCTCTTGTTTTCTTTTTTAGTTTTCAACTTTGATAAAACAGATTCCTCAAGATCTAGTTCATTCTGTTCTTTTAAAGGTGTTGCTGCGTCATAAGTAATGATTATTTCAGCAGGAATTTCTTCAATGATTATTTCACCATGATTTAGGCTGTCTGCAGCAATACCTAGGCCTACCTGTTCAAAATTATCTGGACTCTCTAAGGGAATGCCAATGCATACGCCCTTTTCAGAATTGAAGTCACAATCTAGGCCTAATTCTTTGTTTAAACCTAAATCGTCATCTTTTTGGCATGGTACTGGGTTTGTACTATCTTGTGTATTAATGGAAGCTAAGCCGATCAAATTTAACAGTTCATTGTCAGGTATTAAAATGACTGAATTACCTGTTTCTATACTTTCACTGTTGCGTTCAGTCGTACACAATACGGTTACTTCAGAGGCAGGAAAGAAAGTTGTATCTTGTAGATCTAGGCCTATGTCATGACGTATCCCAGGAGATGGTAAATCTTCATGAACACTTTGAGTTTCACACTGTTCATCATTATCTGTTCTCACCGAACCATTCGCACTTACACTACTCATTTTAGAATGACACATTTGTAATATTTTCAAAGATCTCGACATAATAATGAATTCGTATAACACAATCCAATTAACCTTTCAGACACTGAAACATGAGTTTAGATTTGACTCAGTATGGAACAACAACAAACAAAGCCCAGCTGATTCCCGCGTTTAACTCTAGGCGCATACGATTCACTGCTTTCAGTGCAATGGTGGTTACGATATTATGTTTGTGGCAGTTACGATATTATTTGAAGCAGACCAGTGGCACTTAAGTTATTTTTTATGGTGAATACGATATTCTTTAGTTGGGCTGGTGGATACGATAGGCAACATTTAAAACAATTTTAAGCTATTAAGATGATTTTTGGCAGTTAAGATACTTTATCACAAGATGCAAATGGCAACGCTGAATGTCGTAAGCACCATAACTCATTTTCACAAAAAATGGTGCTTACGATACTTTGCCTTGCAGGGGACGATATGTAGGGTCTGAACCGATTGAAAAAATAGTTTTACTAATAAAAACCTACACTATCCCTGTGTAACGTAGGCTAGAATGTTGATTGTTTTACTTTCCTGCTAGAGAACTGAAAATTTGGCAATTATTAATTTCAAGTGTTTTATAGGAAATAAAATAAATAATAACATACAAAATTTAAATAGTTACATCCAATGGGTTAACTGGGGGGCAACAGCCCCTTCACAATAAAAATAAATTGTTATACTTCCCATGTTTGACACCTTTGTTTTATAAGTGGTAATCTGTTTGCATTTGCTTCACCTTGGGGGTTGGTGAGCGAAGCGAGCAGGGGTGGATACTTCTAGTAGTTATTACTTTGGGTATAAGAAGAAGAGATATTTCACCTTGGGGGTTGGTGAGCGAAGCGAGCAGGGGTGGATACTTCTAGTAGTTATTACTTTGGGTATAAGAAGAAGAGATATTGTTATATTTTTAATTTCGAATCCTTGAGGAACATGTTCTTTATTGTATTAAAACTGCACATTAATTTTAACCTTTATTTAAAACTTTCTAACAGACACTTTGTTTCTGACCAAAAATTACAAATTCTTTTCAGCAGAGTGAAAATTGTATTTCATTATCAAAGTGAATTAAACATCATTGTTGTAATATTGATCAAAGAAATAAGAAACAGGTCATTTAATTAAACTTTGTTTACAGCATACGAATCGTATGGTTCTTACCTACAAATCGTAAAAGTTTCATAATTTTACAGCTCTGCTAAGTGTATTAAATAGTAGTGTAATAATGAAGTGTGTTTTTACTCTCACACTGCACAGCTCAGTTTTCGAGGAAAACTAATGCTCTAACTCTAGCTCTCTTTCCCCTCCCCCAGTCTCTTCTTCTGCACTTAATTGAAATCCTACACTCGTCGGCAAAAAGCGTGTTCAGCGCTCCTAACGGCGGTGCGCAAAAACACACTTTTATATCTGCTTCCCTGGGCTGAATTTTTAACATTGGAACTTTTCGTCTTATTGATATGTAGTCATTGTCATAAGTTATGTGAATATTTTTTCTTTATGTCAACGCTTATATATTGAACATATTTGTATGTGCACTACTGCTATTGAAACACCTTCAACAATAATTACTACTTTATTTTATAATTGCATTTTTTTTTTTAAATTTAAAAAATGAAATTCATAAGTTTTACAAGACAAACCACTGTAATTTCAGGAAGAATTACAAAAATAAATGAACATGTTAAGACTATTGCAAGTCAACATACTGCAGAAAACTTAACAGAAAATATTTCATTAAAATTAAAAAATTATTACACTATTATTGAAAGTAAATTAAATGAATTTGACGCACTGGTTGATAAATTAGCCGAGGAAGGTAGTCCAACAGATTTCGATTTAGAACACGTTTTACAATCACAAGATGACTTTTCGGAATTAGTTTTTGAAACTAAAAATGCAATCAAAATTTTATTACCACATCTAAACTCATCTGAAACTGATTTAAACACTTCAGCCGTTTCGAAAGAATCAGAACACGCCAAACACTTAGTAAAATTACCAAAAATAAACTTGCCAACCTTTAACCCTAAAACGCCCAATGTGTAGGCAAAAATAAACTTGCCAACCTTTAACTCTAGAACGCCCAAGGTGTGGGCAGTTCCGTCGATGCCCAAGGTGTGGCACAAAATGACCACATGCAACCTTACTTACCCTAACCAGAACACATTTTACAAGAAAAACATATTTATTGCTTACAAGAATATACAAACAAATAAACATAATACAAAAACTTTAAAAATCAAATTTATTTTCTACTTTTTATCAGCTAATCACTATCACTTTCAATACATTTTCCGCAAATGTTTATTTTCTCACTATGCTTACCACAAACACATTTCTCGCATTTTGAACACTTTATAGTTGTCTTACATAGTTTATTTGTTTGTTTGTGGCTTGATCGAGAATCTATAATGCAAATGTGACATCTTCCTTTAAATATGTCTTGCGGTGTAACTGGTCTGCTTGGTCTGGTGTCAGCCTTTGTATTTCTTACGGACTTGCCCAATAATCCCTCTATTGCAAGTTGAATGTGGACTGGAATTCCATAAACATTTTCAGAGCGCTTTTCACCATGTGGTTTTATCAATTGTAATCCAAGTTCTTGTAGAAATAAGTGCCGCTTATTGGATTTGGTAACATTCCCGTCATAGAAGTTAATAATTGTAAAAAGTGTGTAGGCATTCAAAGCAGCAATATCAATTAGAGTAAATAATAATAATAAAGTGTTATAAACCTATAAAGGGAGTAAATGTAGTAAATTAATCAAAAAACTAAATATTAAAATTTCACTGTACAGGTCCACCGACGCCCAAAGGTGTGGCACTTTATATCCAAACGAAAATTATGTTAAATAATTTGAAAAAAAAGATAGTGAAAACCAATAATATTATAAGTACCTAATTAGTAGGGTTATTATGGACAGTAAATAATTATTTTGAATTTTTCAGATCCAAAACTTAGCAATAGTGCTAAAAATATATGTTTTGTGGCACTTTATGCCACACCTTGGGCGTTCTAGGGTTAATGGAAATTTAAGTGAATGGACGAGCTTTTATCATTTATTTAATATTACAATTCTTCAAAATCTTGCACCGATTGAAAAGTTTTACATATTTGCGCTCGTGTTTAAAAGATGAAGCTTTAAATCTTATAAAATCTCTTCCAATTACTCCGCTTAATTATTGCATCGCCTGGCAAAATCTTGGACAAAGATATCAGACGACTCATAAATTTGCACATTACCAAAATTATTGACTTACCCTCAATTAATATTAATTCCGTAAAAGGAATACGCAATTTTATTGATACTTTTAATGAAAACGCACAAGCTCTAAAAGTATTAAATCATGACATTTCACAAGAACTTACTTTAATTACGCTAATTCACCGCAAATTAGACTCAGAACTCAATAAACGTTTTGAAGATAAACGCAATCTCACGCATATCGTTCCGAAAATAGATGAATTGATAACATTCCTTCAAGATGAATGCTTAAAACTTGAAGAATCACAATTACACGCAAACGCTAAATCAACATTCGTTTCTGAACAGACATTGTCGAGACAATCTTTTAAGAAACCAAATCTGCCACCATATGGTGAAACGCATAAAAAACATGTTTTTCATGTAAACGCTTCTGCAACGCTATTATGTAATTTTTGTAACAAAACAACACACAATATTTACAGTTGTGAAGAATTTCAAAAATTAACTCCATCTGAACGCTTAAAATTTATTCAAACTAAACGAAATTGCACTAACTGTCTTAGTGATTTTCATACTATCAGTTCTTGTAAATCCCAAAAAACCTGTCAAAAATTTAATGCCAAACATCATACGTTATAACATATTTAAGTTCTGTTGCGCATTCCACAGATGACCACAATAAACGCTCTTGGCTAGACAAGCACAATGCAAGATCCGGTCTATTCACAAAAGTTAAAGGCCGACTTCCGCTTAACAATATCAAAGCAACTCCGGATCAAACACTCTCGCAAAATATATCTGTTCACAACTCTGTGAATAATTCTGTAAATAATTCTGTTGTAATTTTAGGCACTTTAAAAGTAAGATTAATTTCAAAACAAAGTAACTTAAAGATTTTCACCGCTATGCTAGACTCAGGAAGCCAGTCCACATTAGATGGAAACACAGTCGTGCATAATCACAATGTTATTGTCGTGGATCAAATAACTTCCAATTAACCGAAACTAAACAATTGCACAGAATTAAACAATAAAATTAAATTTTTGAAACTTGCTGATCCAGAATTTGCTAACCCGCAACATTTATTGATTGGAGCTGATTTGTATGAAAAGATCATTACCGGAAATAAAATAGATTTATCTGAAAACTTACCATCTGCAGTTGAAATAATTTTCGGCTTTGTTTTAATTGGATCTATGCAAACTCAAACTTCCGTTAATAATTCTGTTTCAATGCTAACTATTAATGATCTAAATTTAAATAAATTAATGCAACAATTTTGGACACTTGAAGAACCGCCTTTTTCTGTAAAATCAAGCACAGATGAAATTGAATGTGAACTTCACTATAAAAATAACATATCACGCGAACAGACTGGAAGATACGTCACACGCTTACCGTTTAAATTAGACACTTCCGCACTTGGCAAATCTTTTGAAATTGCTAAAAGACGCTTTATGCTTTTAGAAAATAAACTCAATGCAAATCAAAAATTAAAAACCGCCTATACAGAATTTATGAATGCCTCCGGACACATGGAACATGCTGATGATTCCATTTTAAATCAACAACATAATTTTTTACCACACCATGCTGTTTTTAAGGAAAAAAGCTCTTCGACCAAACTTCGAGTAGTTTTCGACGGAAGCGCTAAAACATCCACAGGTTTATCGCTTAATGACACACTTCATTGTGGACCTAAACTTCAAAATAATATTATTGACGTTATTTTTGAATTTCGCAAAACTGAATGTTGTATTTTCTTGTGACATCCACCAAATGTATAGACAAATAAAAATCGCAAATGATGATCACCCATTTCAATTGATTTTATGGAGACCAGACAACTCGCAACCGCTATGTATGTACAAACTCACTACTGTTACGTACGGTATGAAACCGTCGCCTTTCTTAGCAATACGCACGCTGAAACAATTAGCTTTAGACGAAGGTCATGCTTATCCTGAAGTCGCTAAAGTCATAACGCAAAATATTTACGTCGATGATATAGTCACCGGAACGAGTGATATTTCATCCGCATTAACGCTACACAACAAGAATTAATCGCATTATTAGACAAGGGCCAATTTGAATTGCGCAAATGGTCTTCAAACGCTATGCTTACTTCCATTCCAGAAGAATACCACGAAGTTCCGCTATACTTTCAATCTACAGATCAAACGCTTTTAAACATTTTAGGAATTAAATGGATGCCCATTTTAGATGTGTTTTCTTACACGATCGAAATTCCTGAACATACGTACACAAAACGCTCGCTACTTTCTATTATCGCACGCATTTATGACCCGTGTGGCTGGCTTACACCAGTCATATTCTGCGCTAAATGTCTAATCCAGATGTTATGGACATTAGGAATCGCATGGGATGACCCACTTCCAGAAACAGTTGTCAAAGATTGGCAAACTTTCACTTCAGATTTGCCTATCTTGCAAAATTTAAAAATTAAACACTCTCTTGATTTATGTAACGCTATTGATATACAACTTCATGGTTTTTGTGATGCCTCGGAACAAGGATACGCCGCTGTTGTTTATTTACGAACAACTGATCAAAACAATATAACAAAAACGCATTTGCTAATGTCAAAATCAAAAGTTGCTCCGCTCAAACGAATTTCGTTCCCTAGATTAGAATTGTGTGGTGCACACTTATTCGCTACATTACTAAAACACTGTTTAGAATTAATTCAACCCTTTTTGAATGCTTTGCAACGCGAGAATTGTTGAAGTTTATTTAAATATTTTCATATGTTTTTCTACAAAAGCTGTACATTTAGAAGTCGCCATGGACTTAAGCACTGAAGCTTTTATAAACGCACTTAACCGCTTTATCAACAGACAAGGACTTTGCACTGACATCTATTGCGACTGTGGAACTAACTTCACGGGCGCCGCTATAAAATTAAAAACAAAATCTATCAGGCATATCTCACACTAAATAATTTCAAAAATGACATAGCAAATTTCGGTTCAACCCAAAATATTAAATTTCATTTTTTACCTCCTGCTGCTCCACATCAAGGAGGATTGTGGGAAAGCGCAGTTAAAAAAGCCAAGCAAACTTTGCACCTCATGGACTTTATCACGCTTATTACCAAAGTAGAAGCAATTTTAAATTCAAGACCGCTAATACCGTTATCAAACGACCCTTCTGACTTAACCGCACTCACTCTTGGTCATTTCCTAACAGGATGTCCGCTTGTCTCTCTTCCTGAAGAAGATGTATCACAACTTCTACAAAATAGGTTAAACCATTAGCAACAAATTCAAGCCTTCACACAACGCTTATGGAAGCGATGGAGCATGGAGTATTTACATACGCTCCTACAACGAGTTAAATGGACAACCCATCTCAGAACTTACAAGTAGGAGATCTCGTATTAATACACGAACATAGTTCTCGTCCACTCTACTGGCCAATGGGTAGAATCATCGCTACGCATCCTGGAAAGATGACGTCACTTTTAACCAATGCTATGTTCAAACTTTTTGGAAACTATCGATTGAAACAATGTTTCAAGGGCGCGGCTATGTTCAGTGCAAACGCGTCTATTTAAAATTACCGCTCCCTGCTCTTGGTTGTGCTTACCGAACAGAGCACGGGACCTCTTCAAAACGGAAAATATAACCTAATTAATTTTAACGCTTCTGTTAGATCGTACGATCCATCCAGCAATATGATTGGTCGATAGTTTGAATGCCTGTTTCCCGTTTTTCAAAAGAATATTGAGTCTGCCGATGCATTCCGTCAAGTTGACTCCACGCACCTCGTAGAGGTTAATTTTGGTTTAAGTTATTAACCAACGCTAATTCAGTCTGTCGCTACAATCGGTCGGAGTCTTTTCGGCTGTCTGTCACGCTTACTCAACGCACCTCGTAGAGGTTTTAATTTTGGTTTAAGTTACTAACCAACGCTAATTTAGTCTATCGCTGCATTCCGTCACGTTGACTCAACGCACCTCGTAGAGGTTTAATTTTGGTTTCAGTTACGAATCAACGCTAATTTTATTTGGAATCATCCAAAGTGTTAACACTTTATCCCTTTTTGTTTTACTGTACAATCTGACTTTTATCCCGTATGTTGTGAAACTAATTGATTTACTTATACATATGTGTTATACTAAATATCTATTGAATTGTGTATGTGTGTGTCAAAGTGCATTTAAATAGTAACTCACGTGTAAAAGGACGACGTATATCAACAACCGACGTAGACGCCGATGTACCGCCATAATACAGTCCACAAGTACAAGCCTCGTGCAGTTATAAGGTATTGTAATTCTTTACAATTCAATCAGTATAGTTATTTAGTTATAATCATATGTGTACAAACAAGGTTCCTAAACACTTTAGTTTTAGGTGGTCCTCCGAACTTATATTTATATAGTTATCGCAAAAACCCAACAATGGGTACATGCTATGATGTATCAAACCCCATCTTAATTGAAAGGTAATAATGAACCAATAAGTAAAAGAGAATTATCAATGGCATTCATTAGTCTAGCCTACCTAAGAGAACCAACCTAAACTCTTGTAAAGAAATCGCCATAAAGTATTAGAAATTAGATACGAATTTCAAAATTACATGATATTATTACCAATCAAGCAAATGTTATGATCCCTAGATAGTAAAAACCGCACACATAAGTAACTGAGTTATAGAACAAAACACGATAGCAAACTTGATTAAAATTTTAGCCTAGAAGTAGGATAACCTGAACTAACTAAACAAACACTCCAACAATTGTAAATTTTATAACAGATTAGACTAAGCACAGCACAAACACCCACAAACATACATCATTTATTTATTTATTCAATCATTCTGTATCGTAAATTAAAACTAGTATAAGCACGAACTTTTACAATTTGTTATGTATGAACGACAAAATGTAAACATAGACAACCGCCATGTTTAATTCATATCGCTACGTGAGTCAAAGATCGTCTAGAATACAGCACCAAAACTAAATGTTTCAAATCAGATAAATAACCCTAAGTCGTAACCAAAGCTAAAGAACAGAATTTTAAAATTAGTATAATAATTATCAACTAGATTAGACACAATAGAATATAATTATTAGATTAATTAGTCTATCAACGCCATCCATACTCAAAACAACAACTATTTTCACAAGAGTCAAATTAGTGTTATTTTAATACGCAGATTTATATAAATTTAAAAGTAATAAATAATATTTTGGCGAATCATAAGTATTCAATCAGCTATCAGAATTAAAATACCGTTAACATAATTAAAATAAAAGCAAAAAGTGACAAAATAAACGTTTGTGGTAAACTCCACCAGGAATTTGATATTAATACACTGATTATCCGTCTACAACATCAGTAATGTGTGACGTAGGTCGGACAGCATAACATAAGAACCAATCGCAACGCAAGATGCCGGATGACGTCATGACCGGTACGTCGTTCGAAGGAGACCGCGAGAGGGAAGCTAGAAAAACGACGCTTACAAAAAGAGTTGAGAAGTGTTAGCGTTACCTCCAGGACTACAAGATCGTCTGAATGTACATCATACATATTCAAAGTGACTAGTAAGCTACAAATCTTAAATTCAGTGAAAAGTATTAACAGAACTGGTAAATTCTGTTTATAATCTTTACATATAAACTGTGAACTCTTTTGACTATAAATAGTAAAAATTAATTTATAAATGAAAACTTAAAATATAAAAGAATGCCAACATTTTAGAACTTTCCAAATAACTAACTTCATTATTGCGTATAAATATGTATGTATACCAATCTTATTCATAGCAGCACGATTTCCTGCCCCGAGAACATTAATTGATTAACATAGTTTACCTATTCATGTTTTAACCTTGAATGAATATGAACTTTAATTAACTTCCACTTGTGATAAAAGACTGTGAGCTAAGCCGAAGGCATTCCAATAATTGTGCAAAGACAATAGACTTTCCAACCTATGAATATTAAATAACCATATATTGTATAAATTATTTCTTTAGAGTTAGTAAACCTATGATTCATTTCTTGTGACCTAATTTCGTCTATTATTAACTTATTGTTTACAATTGAGGAGTTTAATGTTGATCTGAATTGAGTAGGGTCAGAATATTAGGCTTTCTAATAACAAAAAGGAAATTACATTTAAGAAAATATTTTATATAATTATAATGCCTTTATTATAGTATTAATTTTTTTTGTTATAAACAGGTTTTCTCATTATAAAAATAAAACGTTAGGATGTCGGGAGGACTAGATATGTTGAGTTTGAAGGAAGAAGATGTGACTAAGATGTTGGCGGCTACGACACATCTAGGCACAGGAAACATCAATTTCCAGATGGAGCAGTATGTGTATAAACGTCGGACAGACGGTACGTAATATTAAACCATAGCAGGGTCAAAAAGTCACAAAATGTGACAATTTCAAAGAAAAAAAAAATATTAAATTTTATATAAATATATAGCATATTAGGTAAATAACATGTTCAGGAATCTTATCTCATATGTAGCTGAGCTGAATTTTATGAATTTCAATTTTTGTATGGATTTTTAGTGTAGGCCTACCAAAGCATCAATGGACACAAATCGGTCACGCTTGCTAAATCGGCAAAATATTACTTTGAGATTAGCTTAAAAATATAATAAATAATATCTATATTCCCAATAACATTCAGTTAATAATTCTGTATAGAAATTATACAATCAGATTTTGAATCATACTGCCGATTTCGTATGTGTGGAAGTGACCGGGATGACAGCGATCGTGACCGCGTTGTAGCAATTGTAACCGCGCGGTTCGATTGCGGCCGTTTTGATAATGATTTAAATATGTGATTACAAAATACTGGAAGACAAGTAAAATAGTCATTTTGATAATTAAAACAAACAATGGTTGGGGTAAGCAGCTTTTATTGTCAAAATAAACAAAGCAAACGAAAAATCATAACAAAGTACTGATTGGCTATAATAATGTAATATTAAAAACAAAGCAAAGTAACTGCTTGAATGTTGCTTGTTATAACAATGTATAACAGCACAATCTTTAATAATTCCAGATAAAACAAAAACAAAGGATATAATTACTAAACGTGGTAAATAAACAAAACGGTCACGTAATACCACGGCGGTCACGCTACCGATTTGCACATGACCGTTTTGTAATTTTTAAGTAAAACTCGGTGAATTAGCATTAATAGGTAACATATGATTGATTGTCTTATTGAGTTTAGGATAAAGGCAACGAATGCACAACTAACTTGGCATGTTGGTTTCTGCAATACGTTAGAGCGTCAAAAATCCGAACTAATTGGGACCGAGGTGGGTTCGGATTTTTGAAAACAACCAATAAAAGGCCATTTAGGCTATAATATATGCCCTTTAATCGATTAAAGTGGTTAAAAAGTACAAGAGGTAATTTAATTACAATACAGTATGTAAGACTACTTACATATTATGATTTAGAAGAACCTGCACGTACACAGTAGGGCCAATATGATTACACATGTAACTCTCAATTACAGTACAGTACATAATTAAAAGTTCACTTGTACATTGTAGTTAACACAAACGAAAAATAAAACAAATACTGTATAGTACACTGCTGTATGTACGACACACTGATATAAAGATTACACAACGAGAAATGAATGAACTTTCTGTATGTTTACTGCTAGCGCTAAAGCAGCTTATTAGCGTGACAGTGAAAATACTGACAGCCAGTCTGCTGTGAGAGCAGGTATTAAGAAGTGTTTAAAAAGAGATAATAATGTCAAACTGCGATGAAGATTTTTGTGAAATTTTTAACGATGCAATAATTGGAATTTACGAAAACAAAACTTTTGCAGGGGCCGCCTCGGAACGCGTTCGGATTATTGATGTTCGGATTATTGATGCTCTACTGTATTTTAATATATACTTAAACTATTTACGTGACCGTTTTGTCATGCAATTAAGGTACAGTACTACTATTATTAGTAACCTTAAATTTAAGTGATTTTTCGAAGAATTTAACAAATTGAAACTATTTAAACTAAGCCAGCAGTTGAGGTTCACTAATAAACAGTTGAAGTTCACTAATAAACATCCAACAGACTACTGTTAGCGTCAATTTTATTGCGATCGATAACGTAAAGGCAGCGTTTAACCCTTCAACGTGTGACTTTTTATGAGAGAAACTCCCCCTGCTGCGGGACTTTTTTAAGCTTTCAGGAGTTATGAAACATGTTTGTATAAAAATGTTAGTAACTAACTTATTTTTTTGAATATTTTAATGATTCTTTTACTAAATTTAACAGCAGATTACATTCTTTTTGGTAATATCAATAACACATGAGTTTACTTGTGATAACAATGACATATTTACATACCAGACAAAAGTTAGTTTTAGTTGGTAGTCTTATCACAAAACACATACCTAAAACACTAATAAAACCAATATAAAATATTCAAAACATGATTTCCGAACGTAATCAATCAACTAACAAACATAAAAACACTACAAGTGATCAAATGTAAACAAAAACGTAGTAAACACAATGTCACAAACTTGTATGGTAAAACAGCTGTTATACTGGTGAACTAATTTCGTCAAGAAATTCAACAGAAGTAACGTATGTTTTTTTTTAAATCAGCCAATAATTATGCTACAATATCTACAATTATGCTACATTATGCTGTAACATAAATCGCTTCGAGATAGTTTCAAGTTTAGCTGCTAGATGGAAGCATCTGATTAAATGTTCCTAAGCGTACGCTATACGTCAAAACGCACCGAAGGGAAAAAAAAATCCCGGCGTATCACGTACGGCAAAACACGTTGAAGGGTTAAAGTTAGGCGGTCTTTGCTCAGCTGTTTTAGGGACAAGTGTTGAATAAGAAAAAAAAACATAGTTATCTTGTCCTCTGCTCGAATATTGGTTATTAATTATTAATCATCACATAACCTAAACGTTTATTCTATGCCGTTTTTGCTGCGATTATCGATCTCCTTTTTTTGTTGTTTTGTTATCCAACATTTAAGATAGCTGGTCAAGGACAGTGACCGATTTGTATTTCTGGGAAAGGAAACATATTTTAGTCACTAAAAATAGTAACTTTTTATCATGCAACTTGTTTAGTGAGAAGGAAAAAAGTGTTTCAAAAACATAAAAAT
>JAGFPH010019452.1:0-10599 GCA_018207615.1 Philaenus spumarius
AAAATTAGATTGTTTTTACTGAGGGAAGAGATTTTATGATTCAGAGAAATAAAAGTTGCTTTTAAATAAAATTCTGAAAATTAAGCTAAGAATATTTTAGAAAAAAAAAAAACATTGTTAAATTAAAAAGTAAGTGTTTGAACCACAGACCAAGTATTCCATACTGAAATTTTTTTCAGATTCATGATAGTTTCCCTAACTGCTACTTATCCAGTTACCACTGAATGGAAAGCTAAACCTTAATGAATATATCAACCATATATATATTTAGTTTTAATTTATCATTGCTGTTTTTCTGGAAACATTTAAACTATAAGGAATCAAATTTAAAAGGCATGTTTTATTTTTACTCGGTCATAACAAAGAAACACATTTATGTATTTTGTATTTTTTTATTTCGTGTACATTTCCTAAATATTATTTTTCAGTACAGGAACTTATTTTTTTAGAGGATTTTTTTATACTATTTTATACTTATTTTTTTTATACTATCCATACATTTTAAAATGAGGTTGAAAATACTTTTGTATTATCTGCATGCCCTATATTTGGAACCTGAGTTTTGTTACAGAGCTATTCATTTATAAGTCAATCACCTCTCTAGCTCTCTAGACTAAAATGTAGCAAGAAATAGGAAAGTATGAAAACATACAATATATGCTATTCCTACAGTTTAATTATTAATAAACGGTTCCTGTGAGGGGATATTTATTTTCTTATCATATCATTCTAGCGCCGCGCCGTATCGAAATGAATTGTCTCATAAATCGGGCTCACAAATCACATCTCTCGGGGAGCTTATCGCTCACACTGAATGATTTCTTTCTAAAGGTTTCAGTATTTTGAGTTATCGTTCACATTCTCTTCGCAGCAGAAAGGTTTATTAATAACATTTCCTTCTTAGTTTTATAGCCTAGATCCATCAAACGATTCTGAAAATAAAGTATCGACCGTACGTGCACTTGTCATTGTGCAATAACTCGGGTTTTATTTCAACCCTTAAGCATAATCTCTCGACAAGTACTATTTCGACGTTTTCGTATGGTATTTACGTTGCACGAATTAATACCAACTTTTATATTATATAATTATTAAAAAAGGTACACAGATAAAATATTTAAATAATTTGTTGTTGGAGATAGGCATGTAACAAACATATTTTTACTTGTTATAATTAACTTTAAAAATAAAATTTAGTGAGTTTTTGATAATTCGACTTTATTATTTGATTGAATAAAAATAAATACGTTAAATGACATTTTATTTTTGCATTGTTCTTTCTAACGCTGTTTAAACTACTTTATACTGACCTTGAGGGGAAACTTGGTTTATATATGTGTGTGCCGATGCTTAAGGCAATATTAGAAATGATAGAAGAAATTTGAACAAAATCTTTCAAATGGTGATAAATTTAGAACTAACTTCCTGAGTGTCACAGGCGCATTAGTTTTCTCATGACTTTTGTTTGACAAATAATAAAATAAAAATAAGATTATATTCAAAGATAAATAATAATAATTAAGTAAAAATATTAATACAGAGGTCATTCAATACGTAAAGATTCAACAGTTTTCGTACTAAAAAAAATATTTGAATAGAAAAATAATTATTTTCAATATTAGTCTAGTAAAAATAGAAAAAATTAGGCCAAAAGCTAGTAACCCGATGGAGCATTTTAACCAATGTTTATGATATATATTTTTTTTTTATTGGTTCCAATTGGTATGTAGAAAGTTAAAAAACATATTTTTGTGCTCTTGCTTTTTTTTAATATACCCGAAAAATAAAAAATGTTAAAAAAAATAAAATTCTAATATCTTAACTTATAAAACGAATTTATGAGTGAAACTGGTAATTTTGATGTTTTGGAAGCCACTGATCACGAATATATATAAAATATGAAAATTAAACTTGGCGGATACAAAATGGATGGGATTTTTTAAAAATGAACTGTTTTTGAAGTTTAAAAAATATTTCTTATGTAAGTTAATTTTTATTTAATCTTTAGTCGCTAATAATGAATATAAGTTCAATAAATAAAAAAACAAAAACAAAATCAAGGCTGCCCAAATGGCCGCCATAAAAGTGACAAATCATATGACTTTTAGTGATTGCTACGGGTATTCCAGTAAAAAAAATAAAATAAAAGACGAACCCGGTGCAGATTAACCAATTTGTATGATTCTTTTTGTTATATTTTATCGTCTTGGCACTTAGATTAAAATTAAAACAATTTTTGTTTGCTGTCCTTTTTTTAAATATGTACCGGAAAAGTTATAATATGTAAAAACAAATTATTATAACTCAACTTCTAAAACGAATTTTTAGATGTAATTTGGGGGTTTTTGGAGGAACCGATCACACATATATATATATATATATATAATATGAAAATTCAACATGACAGATACAAAACGGCTGCCATTTTCTTTAAACATTCAACTTTTTTATATTATTTAAAAAATACATTTTCGTTAGGACTAGCGTATTAGCCCATAAGCAGTCTCGATGAACCTATTTTCGATAAAAATAAATTTTCTCTAAACATAATTGTCCGATTTTTACGAAATTTAAAATACACATAAACAATATAAGTATAAATATAATATACAAAAATTATACACCTACGATAATTTTAAACCAAATTGGCCAGTAACTTTATGAACGCATAATTATCAATGAATATGTTTTTATTAATTTCATTTTTTTTATAAACAAATTAACGTCTGATTTGTCTGATATGTATAACATTACATTTATAAATAATAAATATATAAATATAATAAAAACAAATTAAAACTCTACGACAATAATTAAACACATAGACCATACATTTTATAATTCTAGTCCCCTTTTTTTATGGTCAAATTTGTAAAACATGTAAATTTGAAACTCAATCTAAATTATTTTTTTTCAATCTCTTTTAGTGAGTTTGAAAATGATATATGAAAAAATAATGAGTTTGTTGTTTTGAAGTAATGCATTTTGTTGAAAATTCCAAAAATATCAAACATTAAACTTTCTTTAAAGAAACTTTCGTTTTAAAAGTACGTAAGAATAAACCTTCATAAAGCTGTTGGGATGGTTATTGCCGAAAAAACAAAACGTACATTAACAAATCAAATAGCTTTTTTATGTAAATTTTCAAGACAGGCCTACCTTTCTCAAGGTAAGAAATAGTTATAATAGTTCAATATAAATACTTTAAACTAGGTGTAGACGTTAAAATTATGTTTGTAACTTCTATTTAGAGTTTGAATACGTGATACCTTGTAAATTGATAAATCCTGGGGTGTTTGAAGTATGAACGTACTGACTTGTTCTTCGCACAAAATGACTATCTCCGTCCATAGGTAAAACATATCTAACTTGGTCAATTTTTAATATATCTAAGAAAAACTCAGTATAGCACGTGAAAAGCGTATTTTTAACTTATATACCAAGACTCAAGTTGTTAACTCAAAAAATGGATGAGTTAGAGCCATCAACAAGCATCACGATCTTTTGCTTACCGAACGCTGCAGGGCATTTCAATCTGTTTCAGTTTCGTAAATTTTTGGAATATCAACATCAAATTTGTTTTCCAAGTTAAATATTCTCAGTCAGTATAAACTATTTTTGCATGTTGTTTTTAAAAGCGAGGAGATTGAAGATAGTCTTCTGTTTGGCCTATCTTATTCTAAACTCCAACACATTTGGATTTAACGACTCCATTTTCGAAATTTTTAAAATCTGCACAGAAGTTGAAAACGTAATTGTTTTTATCTATACCTATTTTAAAAACGATATTTAAAAAAAGGACTGATCTGCAGTTGACTCAAGCGTTTTGACAAAAAATCTAAAAAGGCCTAAAACTATACTTTTATATAAGTGACTTGTGTTTTTAAAAGCAAATAAAAAAAATTGTATACTCCTTGATCTTGTTTAAATCTATACATTTAATTTGTAAAAAAAGTTTTAGGCTGATATTTTGAAATTTTTTTAAACTGGAGCCGTTTAAAGTGAGGTTTTGGGTCCGGTACTCCTAAAATGACGAAGCCCATTGATAAGTCAAGTGGCTCTAGATCAAGTCATTTTCTAGATAACAAGCTGAGACTCAGCATATCGGTTTAAAATGTATATTTCAACTAATATGTCAAGTTTGAATTCGATATATTAAAATTCAGCCTATTTAGAAATGCTACACATATGAATTAGATTTCCACTTTCTGTGATTTATGCCGTATTATTTTTTTAGCAATATTTCTAATTTAATGAATAACAATACATTTTTTAACTAAAGATACATTGTTGATAATACTTTTTAGTATAAATTATTTAAAAATATTTTCGGAAAATATGTTTTGTTTAATGCTCGTTAAAGTAGGCATTAAAAAGAACAGTTTTTATTGAATAAAAGTTTAAGGTTGGGGGGAGAGCACAAAACATTTTTTAACTTTTTATACTCGTCGGGACGAAAAAATTTTAAAAAACGTCATAATCTGTTAATTTGCACCGGGTTCCCAAACGAATATCTATTTTACTGTACTGTGTTGTGACTTGGAAACACTGAATACACCTAATTTGAAACAGTTTAAAATTGTTGGTGTTTTACGTTGCATCTTTATTTAAAACAATTTTAAACTGTGTGTTAAACATAAACAATTTTCATGAAACTGTGAAAGTTGGAAAGCTGCTTAGTAACTTTAGCTACAAAAAAAGAAACTTTTGGAATTAACTCAATAAAATGTAGATAATGTAATTTGTTTATTATATTTCTGCATTAAAACAACTTTAGTGCCAATCATTGTTTTGTACAAAGTCTGATCTCGGGTCAGTTAGTCATAGTTAGAAGAAATCTTAGGAATGCCTTACTGTGGTAAGAACATAAAAATCAAGTAACGCATTTTTTGTTCCTTGCTTTAAAAAATGTAATTGAAAAGTTATTTATATGATTATATATTACATTAAAGACGCGTAATGATATACCAAAAAAATCTGTTATTAATTTTTAATATGAATACTAAAAGACATATTTTAGAATTTCCCAAAACCAAATATTTTTTTATAAAATTTTATAAAACAAATTTACAACATTATATTTTTGAGCGTAACAAATGTTTTCTATAGCCGATTTTATTTTCATGAAACAGAAATTAATTATTTTATATTACTTTAGTTAGACGTATGAATCACAAACCAAAACTGATGTGTGCCTTAAAATTTTTGAGTTTGGCTTCGAAAAAGAATTCAGGGGTGGTGCCTTTTAAAATTTTGTAAATAGGTTTTTAATGTTCCTTGCAACGGTGAATAACTGACCAGAGATCAGATTTTACATACCTCTTTCCATCTTTTAAATAATAGAGGTGGTAAGTTTTAATACTGGTAAGTATTAGTAGTTACTGAATCTGATTGTGAATTTAAAGCAAACTTCATTGCGTACTTTAATTCTACAATTATGTATGATACAAGTTTGATAGTATGCGTAAACCAAATGCTCTATTTTATAAATCAACTAAACACGCCCGATATTGCATTACCATGTGAAGTGAAGTTAGTTAAAAAGTTCAAATGATATAGTTAACTAATATCATAACGCCGTAGAATAAATTGTTAATATCATAACGCCGTGACTAGTGCTAAAGAAAGTAGGCTATTATATACTAAACACGCTGGAGGAATCTAGACATACCATCAGAAGGATTGTTATATTACGCCGGCAACTATAAAACAACTATTAGGATACAGAAGTTTTAAAGACCTGCAGGAACACCAAGTAATATCGCAACTCTATCAAAGTATTGTTAATATCCGCTTGCAATATACATTGTATATATTGAAGCATTGACAGAATAAATATTTTTAATAAATATTATTGGGAAAAACATTAATTACATTAAATCAAATTTAAATAAATTAAAAATATCTCACAACATTACACTTTAGTAAATTAATTAAAACACATTCATTTAATTAGGTTGGAATTATTAGGGGAATATACATTTTTTTATTGTTGATGTGTATGGAATTTATTGATATAAAGTAATTTTTATTTTCCTAATCAAAGCAATACTTTTTATTTCTAAAGAATTAACTCGCCAATAATTGATTTATATGAGTGTTTCTTTTAATGTATCAGCTTTTTATAATGAAAGTAAATTGTTCTCCTTAGGCACCATTTAAGAAAATGATTATTGCCCAAAATAGCATTGAGTAAATTAAAGGCTCCTTTGTCAAAAACAGTAAGGATTACTATCGTAAAAAATAGCTAAAGTTTGTTACGATAGTATTCCTTATGAAACTTGCTTCATCCCTCACTCTACAGATTTGTGCAAACGTGGAGCTAAATTAATTAAACTAAAAAGAAGGTGTGGGTGGAGGAAGGTCGTCGCACCACATCACATACAATAAAACATTCGTTTTAATTCGCAAGCTTCTTCTCAAGTTAACTAATTTTAAGATTTGAAACAATTTGTATAATAATAACTTCTAGATGTATATATATTGCAACGGATAAACCTTATGCAATGCGTGAAAAATTGAGTTTTGTTGAAAAACTGCAAAAATCAAGATTTCATAGCAGAAGTTGAGGTGCACCCTATACTTAACTAGATTAGAATACGACAAGTGCCGGCCAAATGAACTGAGTCAACAGAAATGGACTTTTGTCCTGGAACTTGTTACAAGTTGCTTAAAAGACTTAGAAAAATTAGTTATTTTTATACAGGAATAAGGTGTTAAATAAAATTATAAAATTGATGAATTTTATGGGTAAATGTGAAACACGGGAGGTGGAGATATTGTTCATGGAAGTCACAATTTTGTAGAATAAAAAATAGTAAAGTTATAAAGAGTTAAAGTTATAGAAAATTCTCAAATTTCATCAAAATTAAATGAAAAATATATTTTTGAAAAGAGTAAGAAAAGTTGAATAAAAAATGTTAAATAACAAATTAAGATATTTTTGGTATTTTAAAAGTTAGAGATAATTGTTAAAGTTTGAAGGTGAAAAAGCACCTGAAAAAATGAAAAAGAGAAAACGAAAAAGTAAACAAGTTTTATAGGAATAAAAGTTTTATAAGATAAACATTTTGTAAATTGTTAATTAATTAAAATAATTGGTAAAAAGGTTCACACCTATGTTTTGCTAAAAATAAAATGAAAAAGGTGGTAAAATTAATAACATAGTGTTAAGAAAGCAATAGGGATATAAAATTGTAAATCTCAATCTAAAGTATCAATTTTAAAGTAAAAATTCAAATCCAAAAGTAAATGTTAAATTTGGCAATTTTACAAGTCCCAAAAGCAGAAGAAAAATCTTCGGACAGAAGTGAAATTTTGGCTAGTAAACTGTAAAACGATAACCAACAGAGAAGAAGAAAGAAAAAAGATTTTCCTTCAAAACCAGAAAAGTTTTCGCGCGGAAAAACCGCGGAAAACGCGATGTAGCGCCATAAGCGAACCAAACGTCGTAGGACCATCACTCAAGTTTGAGAAGAAAGGAAAATGTACCAGGAATACGATTACGAAAACCGCAATTCCATAAAAGCAGTTCCAGGAAAACTACAAGGAAAATACGTAAGACAATAGGATAGAATGTCTGTGGTGGGGAAGGCTGATAGCTGGTGGCGATGTCTAACGAAGAAGTTAGTGGGGGTAATACCAACCCAAAAACTAAAGAAAGTAATACAAATCGCATGGCGAGATATCGAAAAAGGGATAGAAGAAGCCGGGAGATAGTTGGTACTCGGAAGGCGGCAAAACAGTCGATATAAGCGAAGTACAGCGGGCGACGCGCATCTATTCATCATTGGAGCTATTCAAGAGTACCGTTCGTTCATTAGATACGGTATCTATTCATCATTAGTCTACTCTTCATTAAGGGGGCGCTTACCCTGCCGCCATATTGAATCTGATTCCCATAAGAGCAATGCTACAGAATAAGTCATTTTTTCCCGTTAATTAGTGGAATAAATTTAAAATTTTGGTTTCATTTTGAAGTACTATCATATGCGGATGTTGATTGCCGAATACATTTTCAAAACCCGTGTTATTGTTTTCATAAACGTATGATATACATAGTAAAAAATAGTAAACTTTATTAATTTTTTACTCAGTTGCAAAAAGAGATATTGCAAAAAACTTTAGCAATCAACACCCACAATCTATTTTACTTTAAGAAAAAAAATACAGCTTTCGTTTTTTTCCAAAAACAGCACAAAAATATGCTTAATAGTGAAGGTATGTTTTGGTTATTTAACATTGAAATTGGTACCCAACTTCGCCGTTTTGAATGTAGAGAGCCGAGCCTTAAGTTTATTCTTGGAGACGCTGGAAGGACTTGTTACTAGTAAGATATGTGTTAGAAGAAAGTGCAAGGTTAAAGTAACGTATTGGTATTTAGAAGCAGTGTTTTATAAAGACAGTCGTACCAAATGTGCAAATCAAACAGTGAACATTTTAATTAATTATAATATTATGCAATATAATATTTCAATGAACAGTTTTCTTAAAAATTTATCAAACGTAAATTCAAATTAAATAAATGAACAAAGACAGTGTAGAATCAGTTATCATTACAGACGGTAAAAAAATAATTGAACAGTTTCAGTGAATTACGCTATAGTTATTAATATAGCAGGTGCGTCTAAACCGTTATAAATGACGTAGTCTACGATAATCACCGGACTGATGTAATGGCAATAACTGGAACATCACATGGACTTTGAAGTACTACTGGAATAAGAAGCGAAAACCAAATCAGGGAAGGCGCTAGAAGACTTCAGGGAATTTCTAACCAGGCAAAAGCTGAGACCACGGGAGACGTTTAACCGCACCAACGATAACCGGACTTCAGGGAAGCTGTATTACCATCAACGTTCCTGGGAAAGGTGTTCAGAGTCCAGGTTCGCAGTAATAAAAGGTCTGTCAGAAAAGTTACGATATCCCCTATTAAAATATTGCCTGAGTTAAATTTAAATAATTATTGATACTGGGTTGAGATAAAAAAGTTAGGTTTTTCAAATTATAAACATATAAGTCTTGTCAATTAGATAGTTAAAATCATTTTCATAAATAAATAATTAAATAATAAATATTAAAAGAAAGAATAATTAAGTATAAATAAATAATAAATGGTTCTACCTAAAAGAGATAAAATTGATGTAAATAGTAAATTTAGTTTAAAATTGATGTTTTTGTAGTGGAAAGAACCACAGAGAATTTTGAGTTTTTTATTGAATAAATTTTCTTTTGATTTCAATTAATATAAATAATTTACCTTGTTCAAGAAATTCCTATTATCTAAGTATCCTGTATGATAAGTTGTTTTCAGTGTATGATCAATATCAAAGGGCTAAATTGCAAAGTTGGCAGTTCCAACGAAATTTCACAAAGCACAAATAATTTAATTATTCTAGGTAAAGTTCCACTGTTCTCACTCCTCAGAGATTGTCAAATAAATATAAAATTAATTACTGAGCTGAGCAGATTTAAATTTAATAGTAACTTGAATAACTGGAAGGAATTTAATAAAATATTTTTATTTAAGGTGACTATAGACATAGTTATCTTAACCAGAGTTATATCACCTAGGCTGTTAAAATTAATTTGCCTTATACTTCCAGTAGGTGATATAATCTCTTTATTCTGTAACAAGGTAGGGAAATCCTACGGACAGACAAAAACGCTAGCACAAGTCTGCCGTTGCAGAGTTAGCGTCAGGGAAGACTTGACGTTGCAGAGTTGGCTCCCGAACGTCGTTAAAAGGTCTGTCGTTGCAGAGTTGGCGTCGCAACGTGGGGACAAAGGAAAACAAAAGAACCCCCTCAGCGTCGTTACAACTCTGGTCGTTGCAATATATATATATTTATAAGCCAAATCCACCGACTTACTGATCACGATTTCTCAAAAACTACTGAAAGGATTGGAACGAAATTTGGTATGTAGCTTCCTCTAGGGCCCTAGGTGCTCTATAAGAAAGGGTTTTAACAAAATCGAAAGTTTGGGGGTCAAAGTTACTAAAAATCCCCATAAGAAATACATAGTGTAATATATTGATATAATATATACATTTAACTGTATTTCTTGGTTTTAATTTCCACAAAGTTTAGTTTCTCTGTAGTATTTTCACTTAATTTTGGCATTTTAATTTAAATAATTGAAGCTATCTTTAACATCTTACATCGCTTTAAAATTTTATCATGAGATGTAATATACAACTATTATACTATGGTTTATGCTTCATTTATATTATTTCCAAAAATGGATCTACTTGGTTATGGTCAACGGTAAAATATACGAGGAAATATAACTAAATATTTGTTTTTTGAGTATTGCAGAAGTTAGATCGTTTGGGAATATTGTGTAGACTGGAAGCAATGTAGCAACTGAATGGAGATATCTTTATTGCATATTATTTAAACTACATAGTCTCAGAAAGTAGAGGAAGCAAGGAAATGGATTTTAAGGATATGCGTGTTTCTGAGATAAGCTTGTTTGCTTCGGTAAGTAAGGGTAAGGTACTGTTTTATGTACAGCTATTTCAAATTATTTTACTGTGATTTGATAGTAGTGTAGAAACAAGAGTTCTGGTACAAATCTGACCTTTTGACCCCAGGT
>JAGFPH010019456.1:0-12283 GCA_018207615.1 Philaenus spumarius
CTAGATATACAGGGTGACTATTTTAAGTGTGCCACCATTGGTATATCTATCAGAAGCGACAAGATTTACAGGAAACTTTAAATGGGGAACTTCACCTACTTTTTAGTGGCCATTAAAAATATGAATTTGAAATTTCGAAAATATGCCGCCGTTTTCCAATATGGCGGCCAACTTTCTTATGGAAACCCCTATTTTTTATAACGGATTTGGATTTAAAATTATGCGATTTTTTTTATTCTTGGTATTTTTTTAATAAACTTAACCGTTTAGCCGCTGGGAGCGCAGAAAGTTTCAGAAACTCTTATTTCAAAGTTATTAAAGAGGCTTATTTTCAACTTGCAAACAATAAAATTTAACTCAAAGTGCAATATGTTTTACAACTGTTGAAATAAGAGTTTCTGAAACTTTCAGCGCTCCTAGCGGCTCAACGGTGAAGTTATAAAAAAAAATACCAAGAATAAAAATGTCTTAAAATTGCATGTAAAATCCAAATCCGTCATAAAAATAGGGTTTACATCAGAAATTCGAAAGTTGGCCGCCATATTGAAAAATGGCGGCATATTTTCGAAATTTTAAATTCATATTTTTAAAGGCCACTAAAAAGTAAGTGAAGTCCCCCATTTAAAGTTTCCTGTAAATCTTGTCGCGTCTGCTATACCAATGGTGGCACACTTAAAATAGTCACCCTGTATAACCAAAACATCAGTTGGACCTTGTTACACTGTTTTATACTTAAAAATTAGAATGCCTTCAACTCTGTAGAACGCAGAATAGCAATCGCCTGTAACACTGATTGCATTATTATTTGCCAGGCAAAAATTTAAAAAATCTGGATTACTTTTCAACATAGAGTTTTATGGTTATTTATAAAAAGAATATCACAAAAAATAAGCATCCACTTAAGGGTCTTCTATACCTTGCGTAAAACAGCAAAAATATTCACTTCGTACTAACGTGTTTCGGACGCCGTTTTTCAACCTAAAAAGTTGTGAAACATCTTAAATTGTTCTTAAAGGCTTTGTGCTTTTGTCTTATATCTCATAATTGAAAGAAATCGACGGTAACGCCTTTTAATCAACAGTTTAACTGAGTAAAAATCGATTATTTTTAACGCATTTTTTAGGAGTTTTAAGCGATAATTTCCATATTTTAAGCTAACACGTAAAAAATATAAAGCCATCTTTAAAACTTAAAGTAGTTACCCAGATTATTAATTTATAAATAGAATCCGAAACACGTTATTATGAATGCATGTTTCAACGATTTAGCGGCTTCAGTCAGACCTTTTGTATTGGAATCGTACTATACACTCGGGAGTTTTCTTCAAGGTATAGAAGAGCCTTAAGGATCTGCTGTAGTGGCGGCCATCTTGGATGTTTATCCCATAAGAGCCGAGTTAAATTTGAAACCATTTATTTCGTTTATTTTTTATCATACAATTTGTTTGCAAGGTCTTATTTTAACCACAGTCACGCAATACGCATCCGTTTTAGGTTTCACATTTTTTGAATCCTGTTCATTTGTTAAGTAATTGACTTTTTTTAAGTACCAAGTTTGAACTTTTTCCTTACACTATAAACAATTTAGAATTAAAATTGAGTCACAAAACGGATCCGCAAGTTTATAAAGAATATTCAGTTTTGTTTTTCAACACTCGATTACAAAAGTTGGATTTATAAAATGGTTTTAAATGAGGCAATGTCAAAGCGTTCAGCTGCAAGAAATAGCGCTGTTTAGATACGGCTATAGGGTGAAGCGCTGGAGTCGCTGCTCGCTTTCTTTTTTTCACTGGAGCAGACCCTTATTAGTACCATTTTGGAAAGCACTGATTTTTAAATTATTCCATCATGCATCTGAACAGCAGACGTGAGTTGAGCGAATTTTCAAAATTAAATTTATACGTTTTAGGGTTTCAACCAACAATTTGGGATATTGGCTTACCCACGAAGGCAATGATGCGAAATATATTAGTAGCCTTTGTTTGCGCCTAAGCCTCCAGCTTCGACTCACGCGCTGCTACGGTACGTTCCACTTGATCTTGCGGGCCCGGGTTATGGTCTGCTTATGTGAACTTTATGACGTTCCAAAAAATTGCATGTTTCCGAATGTTTTGATAAAGGAAACTATAGACAGAATTAAAGACTAGTACAGATAGTGCCAAGTAGCGTGAAGCGTCACTTGAGCATGCGCTGTAACGTCTTACCCTCTCCTACTCGACTGTGAATCTTCAGTACAGTCACTACCAAAAAGTGTTGGTATAGAATCAACACGACTACATAGCAGACATGAATTAGATAGGGCAGGCGGCTCTGACTGTACTCCGCCGCGAGAGGGGAACTGTGGTGGGAGCCGGCGTAGGAGACTTGCACACCTCCTCTTCGCGCTCCATCCTAATTGGCGCTATCTGTACCCACGAAGGTGATGATGCGAAATATATTATTAGGCTTTGTTTGCAACTAAGCCTCCAGCTTCGACTCACGCGCTGCTACGTTCCACTTGATCTTGCGGGCCCGGGTTATGGTCTGCTTATGTGAGCTTTATGACATTCCAAATAATTGCACATTTCCGAATGTTTTGATAAAGGAAACTATAGACAGAATTAAAGACCAGTACTAGTATATTTTAAAGACCTGATTTGTTGTTGTTGATGATGCCAGTATGTAGGAAGGTCTGCCGCTCATATGTGTTGCTTGGTCAGTAACTTTGGCGTTTTTAACCGCTGAAAATTTTATAGTGTGGATTCCGCTAGATGATTTTTTACATGGGAACGTGAAGAAGTGAAGTTCTCAGGAAACTTACCCCCTTCTCACATAACAACTCCTGGAAATGCTGTTTTTCCGCCTTTGAATGCAACGACGTAAAAAAATTGTGAAAACAGTAAAAAATTGTAGGCTATTGCTTGGTAAACGTTTTAGGTTATTAAAACGTATATTAACTCATTTGAACAAAATCCTATTCATGGTTGTGAAGGACCATGCCAAAAATGGTTCCACACTAATTGCATTGAAATGACAGATGAAGAATATGATGTTTTATGTGCAAGGCAGGATTTAAAGTGGTGGTGTCAAAAATGTCTAAGGGATCAAAGTATACATAGTAACAGTATTATGTCAGGCACACTTGAAGAAGATAGGAATACTTTTTCTGTGCTTACAAAAGAAATTAATACACTAAAAAAAGGAGAATATGAATTTAGAGTGTGTTAATTATAATATGTCGCTGCAGCTAAGTAATGTAGTGTGTGAAATCCATGAGTTGCAAGGCAGGCTTGTGACTATTCTTAATGATTGTCTAAAGAAAGAAACAACTATACAGTGTCTTAAGAAAAAACAAATTGGAAACACAATCACAAAAATATGATATATTGCCTAATCAAGATATATGCAACATTATGAATTCAAAAATAAAAGAGGTACCAGCTGCAGGAAAGAAAAACATAATTAAAAATCAAAATAAAGGAAACAAAACGAAGAAGATAATTGTTGTTGGAGACAGCCATGCTAGGAACATTGCAGGAGAATTGAAGACCATGGTTGAAGGAAACTACGAAGTTTTAGGATATGTTTATCCAGGTGCTCCTATAGCACATGTAGCTGAAAAGGCACACAGTATTGGAAAAAAACTTGCGGAAAATTATGTGTTAATTTTTTTTGGAGGATCAAATGATGTTACACTTGGTAGTAACTATGGGTACAATATTAAAGATGCATTGGAAAAGGTCCTTCCAATTTCGTTTAAATCTAAAATTATAATTAATTAACACTATACCCAGCCCTCCTAATACCTTGTTAAAAAGCCATCTAGTTAATAATGCAAATCAAATTATACATAGACACATCAACTCAAGCAAAAACAAAAAATTGCATAACATTTCTATTAACTTTATAAATGATAAGAGTGTCATCATATGATTTTAACAGGAGTGGTCATTTGAATAAACACGGGAAATCAGTGGTGTGTACTAGGCTGATGGAGTTGTTGAGAAATAAAACAAATAAATTAAAGAAGAAAACAGGTCTAGAGAAGTGATTGGAAACAACTAAGGAACAGGAAGCAAAGAACTACATTCCTCCCTCAAAAACTACCTTCCTCCATAGATGGCTGGTGAAAGGAAAATCATCTGTAAAATCAAGTTCATGTTCTCCTACATTCTCGACAGGACACTGATGATAATGTTGATTCCTGGCTTCAAACTTCAGTGTCTATTTATGGTGTGTCTCTAAATCAAGATGACTCAGAACTTTCTTTGCCTCATGGAAGTTTAAGGAAAACAAACCGTGCCACTGTGTCTATCTAATAAAGAAACTAACACTTTAGATTTAAGTATAACAGTAAATTCCAGATTAAGTTCAATTTTTTTAGAAAAGAAATAAATGTGAATGAGGTACAGGGGCATGGTTTTGGTCAGACAGATTCTTTTAATAATCCGGGTTTTAAAATAATCCATCTGAATGCACAGTCAGCCAGAAATAAAATTGATGAAATTTGTTTGTTATGTAAGGAATGCGAACCAGACATATTGATTTTAACAGAGCATGCATTCAGACAGTATGAAGTAGATTTATTTAATATTCCCAATTTAAAAAATGGGAATGTATTCTGTAGAACTGTGTACAAGGGTAGGGGAGTAATTATATTTTTGAAAAGAAATATTTTCAATAAAAAAGTGACATTAAAACAAGATCTGTGTAGAGAAAAAGATTTTGAAATAACATCCATTCAGATAGTTACGGAGGGTAAAATGTCTATAACAGTGATAGGATTATATTGTTCTCCAAGTGGAGATATTAACTTTTTTTTTTCAGGTCTGGAAAATGTTTTAGATCAGCTTGCAAAAGATAAAAAAACTTTTATTATCATGGGAGATTTTAATATAGGCCTAAATGTGATGGACACAAATCATTTGACCACGCAAGGACTCAGAGACTTGTTGTCCGGATATGGTTTGAAGTGGCTCATAGCCCAAACGAGTTACGGCTACATCTATGACTTCTTTAGATAACATATTAACAAATTTGAGTTCAGAGGAGGTTTCAGTTGATTGTATGGAGACTGGTATTTCACATCACTTTGCGATTGGTGTTGTTCTTAATAACATTATTCCCAAGGGGGAAACAGTTTCGTATAAATGGAAAAGGCTTCTGAAGCTTAATAACATTGAATTCCTGGGATCTTTGCTCTCGCGTGAGGTTTTTTTAGATGTGGAGGGTGCAGGCAGTATGAACCAAAAATGGGACTCTCTTTTGAACATTTTTTTACATTATCTAGATCTTTCATGTCACTGGATTAGAACTAGTAGTAAGAGTTGTAAAGCTAAGCCAAATGCATGGGTTACCAAGGGGATTTTGAAGTCAAGGGAAAGAATGAAGCCTCCAGAATAAGTGCTCAAATGACAAAAAATTTAGTCTTTTTTAAAAACTAGAAAAAAATATATAAAAGGGTCTTAAAAGCTACTAAGGCTTATGAAATAAACAAAAAATTACCCTTTCTGGTAACATATCAAAAACAACATGGCAAATCATTAACGGCTACAGGAGCACAAATCAAGGCCCTTCTCGGGTTGAGCTCAATGTCAATGGGGAAAATTCTCTCAGCCTTTTGCTGTGGCTGAAATTTTCAATACTTTTTTTGCAAATATAACAAAGCCAATTTGTTTAATAAAAGACAGCGAAGGTTTTTCCAATTTAAGTAGTTCAATGATGCTCTTTCCAGTGAGTGAACTAGAAATAAAAAGAACAATAAGAATTTTCAAAGCAAAAACTTCATCCGATTCGTATGGTATCTCAATGTGGCTAGTTAAACAGTGTGAAAACGAATTGGTGAGACCACTATCTGCCCTGATCAATGCCTCATTTGAGAGTGGAGAATTCCCACACGTATTAAAAATAGCAAAGGTTATTCCGCTGTTTAAGAAGGGAGATTCGAGCAATGTAAATAATTATCGCCCAATCTCACTGCTGCCAATATTTGGCAAAGTGGTAAAAAAAGCATTTTTGGTCAGACTTGATTAACTTTTTAAACAGGTATAAATGTCTTTCTGATTGTCAATATGGTTTTAGGCAAGGTAGATCAACAGTAGATGCTGTTGTTCATTTAATATCATTTATAGTTAATTCTTTGGATAGGGGTGATCAGGCACTCAGTGTTTTTTTAGACCTCACCAAAGCTTTTGATAGTGTAAATTTTAAAACACTTTTTAATAAACTTGAGCATATTGGCATAAGGGGACTGTCTTTACTGTGGATTAAATCATATATGATGGAAAGAACACAGCAAGTAGTGATTGCTGGTGAGCAGTCCAACAAGGAAGAGCTCAAATATGGGGTCCCCTAGGGATCAATTCTTGGCCCGGTTTTATTTTTATTGTACATTAATGATTTGTCAACATCTGTTAATACTGACAATGTGATTCAATATGCAGATGATACAACTCTCACCTTTAGTGGTAAAAGTTTAGATGAAATAGAATTTAGATGTTTTGAGCAAATTAGTGTAGCTGGTCAGTTCTTTAATGATGCGAATTTACAAATTAACTCCAAAAAGACCAATTTCATGCACTTTGGTCTCATCAGGTGCTAACATCTTTCTGGGTGAAGAGCAACTAGAAGAGGTAAGGTCTGTTAAGTTTTTAGGTCTAAATATAGACAAAGGACTGACATGGTCGGACCACATTGATACCATTTGCGGAAAAATAGCTTCTGGTATTTTTGTTCTTCGATGCTTAGCTAAACAAGGCTACAGCAAGCATATCCTTAAAACTGTATATTATGGCTTAATATATTCTCATTTAAATTATGGGGTTATATTATGGGGAAATTCAACCAAATTGCAAAGACTATTTGTCATGCAGAAAAAAGCCATACGGGTAATTTCCAATTTGAAAAATGACCAGTCATGCAGGGATGTATTTAAAGCAGAAAACTGCTTAACACTTCCCTGTATTTATATAATGGAGGTAATACTGTTTTGTTGGTTTAAGTGCTGTACAGCACAAAATAGCGACTACCACACTTATTTCACCAGAAAGGGGAGTGACTTAAGATTGGTAAAACATAGACTAAATCTTCATAAAAAACTTCTTACTGATTTGTTGGTGAGAGGTGGCTATTACTCCGTGGGTGAGTTTATGCAATGGAGGAATGAGTCTGGGAAAGCTGTGCCCAGATCCTTATTGGTAGTTTTGAATTGTTGGGGTATTGCCAGTGTATTTTATTGTATTGTGGATTCTATTTATTGCTTGTTTTGTTTTTTTAATTATTGTTGTTGTGTTCTTTATTATTTTGTTGTTGATGATAACCATCTAGGTTTTTCACCTTTAAAAACAAAATAAACGGTATCAGGAAACTGACACATACTTTCTCCCTCATTATAGAAACTTAATAAAAAAATACTATTACCAATTTATTGTGATTTTTTTATTTTTAACAGTCATTTTCCCATAAAAATCCATAAAATAATGGAAAAATCAACTTTTCTCAAAAACGGCTCGAACGATTTTGATTAAAATTTTACAGTTTATAGTACTTTAGGTCCCTAATAAACTTTAAAATTTTAATCAAAATCGTTAGAGCCGTTTTTGAGAAAAGTTAATTTTTCCGATATTTTATGGGTTTTTATGGGAAAATTACCCTTAAAAATAAAAAATTCACAAAAATGAAAAAAACGCCTGGAGATACCGTGGATTAGTACCTCCATACCAAATTTCATCAAAATCGGACAACTGGTTTAGGCTCTAGGTCTGATAACATCCACACAGACACACAGACACACAGACACACAGACACACATACAGACACACACACAGACATCACTCCGAAAACCACTTTTTTAGGTTCAGGGGGACCCAAAACGGATATTTCCACCAAAAACTCAAACTCGAAAATTTTGACGAATACAATACTTTCTCCATATACTATGGTATAGGGGGAGAAAGTAAAAAAAACAAAAATATATTTTGTTGTGATTTTTATTATTCAAATTTTAATATAAGTTTTTTTAAATATTTTGACCATGGCTATACAATTGAAATTTGTCAACAGCTTTATAAATAAAATGAAATGAAAATTAAATAATATGGGCGCCCATGCCATAAGATATATATTAAACACTATTGGATGTCCATGGATATCTATTTAAATTTTCATGTCAATGATTCCTCAATTATATATCCATTAGATTACTTACAGATGCCCTTTGACATTTCATAGATATATGTTATATAATGCAAGAATGCCAGTAGATATCCATAAAGCTGGGATATTAGAGGACATTTCGATAGCCACTCCAAATCCTATATATGGTGTCTGTATATCGAGTGGATATCCTAGATATCCAACATATTCACTCAAATGGATAGATATTAGGTACACTTGGACTCTATTGGGAGTAAGGTTCCATAACTGTTATAGATTAATCGAATTAAATATTATTGTTTATTTTATTTTGTAAGAAAAAAAACTCTACAGTAAAAACCAAAACAGAATACCGTTGAGGGACGGGCTTGTGTACACCGAGACCTTGAACGCTCCAATCGCCTTAGTGCGACGTTGTCACGTTCTTCCCACGCTTCTAACTGAATGCGGCTGACTCAACGCATTTATAATTCTTTAAACTGTGCGCTCAAGCCTCGAGCGGTAAATACCAGGAGTGTTCGAGACTAGTAGATAAGGCAACACTGCGCGCCCATCCTATTGGCCGCCACGCAACGGTATTCTTTAATATAATGGTATATCATTGCTTGAAATCAACTGTTTTCGAACTGCACAAACATCCATGGTCTTCATCCAAATTCAAACCGAAGACCTTGCGAGTCATGTTCGCTAACCTCTCTGTCGCAAGTCCACATATTAAATCAAGATAAACAACGAGAAGTGGAAACTGAGTTAGATTCAAGGATTGTAGGATAGGCGAAGGTATGCAGTAAATCGTTGACTTAATAGTAAGATATTAAGGCCTTACTTTTCAGATAAAGTTTATGTGAAAACAACGATTATCAAGTTTAAAGTATTTAGCTATCTTAATGACTAAAATGACATTGCCTCAACAGTTTTCAGAGATTGTGAAGATTACCAAACTGTTGGCTTTCTTGATGTAAGGAATGTTATACATTTTATGTATCACATACGGCATTATTTTTTGGAAAAATATTTAACCAATTAAACAACACAAATTTAATACATACACTAGCAAGTACCCGTGGCTTATCCCATAGCCCAAAAATTCGCCGTAGAGTGAGTTATGTCCAAATCTATCATTGTTCCATGTTAGAAGTGCATCCAGTCCACCTTCCTTAGGTAAAAAATTGTACATCTCGGCTTACATTCTCCCACAGTAATGGTTGTAATTGCCCTATTTTATCCTTAGATGCAAGTGATTGAAATTCAAATGGGATTTCTTTTTTTAATATACTTAATGATAAGTACCTGGGCGAACAAGCATCGCTCGTTTTTTATTTTTAGGAAAATGTATGTAAATCCGAATTGCATACTGAATAAATATGAATATTTTTCAATCTTACGTACACATGAACTGATTATTTAAATTTAAAAAAACATAAGTGTAATTAGTTCTAACATTTTACTAGAATTTTTTTGCAGATATAAAACCTAGCGCATTCAAATCCTGACGTCCAAAAACCTCTATAGGTACATCTAGGTTATGTAACCTATCCAACGAATAGGCCTTATTTTATATTGTTTATGTATTTTAGAAATAACAAATAATAATTATAATCATTAAATAAATTATATTACCTTTATAGAAATGCAAAGAATGCAGAAACTTTTGAAAAAGTTTTCAGAACGGTTAATAACAGCTGAAAAATAATGTTTTAGTTAAGTGTTTGAATAAAGAAATAAGTTGAAAATTATACCACTTGATTCATTGTTAATGATTTATGTTTGTTTAGTATAAAAACATGTGGAACTAAAATTAACAGATTAACATCTGTTTGCAAAACATCTTTCTTGTACCTATAATGTATCTATTCGCCTATACTTAGTGACTTCAAAAGTGGTATATAAAAGAAGTTCAGAGTTTAAATTTTATGCGCATTTTTCCGAGATTATGGGCATTTTTGCAGACGTAAGACCTAGCGCATTCGATTCCTGACGTCAAAAAACCCCTATATGCAAATTTTCATCAAAATCGCTAGAGAAATCCCCGAAATAAATTTGTAAGCAAATATACAAGAATTGCTCGTTTAATAAGATTTAGTTAATTTCATATAGTTACCTTATTTTCCGCTAGAGAGCAGGACCTCCTAGACAAGCTTTTTAACATTTTCTATTTAATATTGAAGTTTAGTTGGTTTTCTGCTAGAGAGCAGCACCTCATGGATCACCTTTGAAATATTATTGTTCAAACTATCGGCTACAATATTACTGTATTTAGTTCATTTTATAGTTACTTTATTTTCCGCTAGAGGGCAGCACCTCCTTTATCACCTTTTTTATGCACATTTTTGCAAACATAAGACCTAGCGCATTCGATTCCTGACGTCAAAAAACCCCTATATGCAAATTTTCATCAAAATCACTAGAGCCGTTACCGGTAGCGAGATCTCCGAAATAAATGTATAAACAAATATACAAGAATTGCTTGTTTAATAAGATAAGATATGTATAAAATTTCAGCTATCAAGCTCTATAGATATTAATAGAAAGGATTTTTAATATATAGGGGTAGTAACCTAATTTTTACTGCAAGTAACTTGGATGCAGATTACAAAAATGTGTTTGGTTTATTCTTTCATAGTACCATTTAAGAAATACTGTAAGTGTAATATATTTTAGCTCTCGAGCATAAATTAAAGTAAAAAAAATTATATTTATTGTTTTGTCGGTATTTTTTAAACATTTCACCCCTTAGTCGCAAGTACTTAATTTAAATGCTAGTGTTTTACTGTTCCTATTTACCTCTTATGAAACAATGGTGTCAATCAACAGAAAGGGGCTGTCACCCCCAGTTCACCCTTATAGACATAACTATTTAAATTGTGTGATTTATTATGTCTTTCTATACACACTTAAAATTAATAATGCCTAATTTCAGCTCTCTAGATTTGTGTGAAATTAGCAGAATCTATATTTATTGTTTTATGGGTGGTTATTCCACTCTCACTAATTAGCAGCAAGCGACAAAACGCAAATATTGTTTAATTTTCTATGTATCTTGTAAGAAATAAATGTACACATTTTCAGCTCTCTAGATTTGTGGGAAGTGAGCAGAATCTATATTTATTGTTTTATAGGTGGTTATTTCACTCTCATTAAATTAGCAGCAAGCGACAAAACCCAAATATTGTTTAATTTTCTATGTATCTTGTAAGAAATAAATGTACACATTTTCAGCTCTCCAGCTTTAGGGAAAGTATAACAATAAGTTTTTATTGTTGTAAGTATACTTTCACATTTATAATATTAGTAGAATAATACAATCTCAAATATTGAAACAATATGGAATGACATATGGCTCATTGAAATTCTATTTAGTTCTACAAGATCTAGGGACGCGGGAGCGTCCCGCCCGCCATAAAAAGCTAAAACTCGAAAAGCGACCAAGACACTGTTTACACGACAACACAAGTAGGGGTTTTCACCCACCCGTAGCTCAGCCCCATGGAGTCCTTGAGGGTTGATTTTTCATACTATCATTCTTGAGTGGCCCGTGAGGACGTATAACAAATTTCAACTCTTGGGACCATCAGGTGTCGGAGCTATAGAAGTTTAAAAATCGACTTTTTTCACGTTTTTCTCCTTCTCCTTCTCGTTCTTTGACAGGGCTACAGCCTCGTAGACTTAACGGATCGAAATGAAATTTGGACCATAGATTCGTTAGGCTCCAAGGAGGTGCCTTTTGTGCATTTTGTCACCCCCACCCCCTACACCCTCCCCCAAGGGGTAAAATATGTTTATTTCATAATAAATCCTATACTTGGATTTGATTTTAAACTTTGCACACTTATCAAGGACCGATGACAATGCAATATTCATTTTATAAATTTTGTTGGGTGTAGTAAGTGAGCACTGATCATGGTCTCCAGAACACAACGTGATTTACACCCCCTTCAAAACGTCTGATTGGTTTTAAACTTTGCACACTTACCAAGGAATTATGACAATGCAATATTAATAATGTTGGGTGTAGTAAGTGTGCACTGATCATGGTCCCTAGAACACGACGTGATTTTCACCCCCTTCAAAACGTCTGATTGATTTTAAACTTTGCACACTTATCAAGGACCTATGGCAATGCAATATTAATAATGTTGGGTGTAGTAAGT
>JAGFPH010019459.1:0-15230 GCA_018207615.1 Philaenus spumarius
ACATATTATCTTTAGTTACCTATTCAATTTATTCACTTTCCTTTATTTGTTTAACTACCCCAAATTGTAAACTATGTGTTTATTATTTGAGGGTTTATGTATTTCTTTGTATAATTTTAATGTAAAAAATGTAATATATGTTGGTGAAAATGTTTGGTAATCCCATAATATAATAAAATAATTCGACCACGCAGCTGAACCACTAACGTGAGTTGAGCAAATTTCCAAAATTAAGTTTATAGGCCTATGTTTTAGGGTTTCAACCAACAATTTGGGAAATGGATATATTCACGAAGGTGCTGAATAGCTGCAGAATGGTTCACAAGCCATTCCGCATATTGGGAGTATCTTCAATACATAATGCATTGCGTGCTTCGCATGCCAACCCCCATATTGGGAGTATCTTCAATACATAATGCATTGTAATCGCACTCCAACCCTACGGTAAAATCCATCACATGGCTTTGAACCGGGTACTTTTATGGTATCTTACGTTTTGATCGATTTTGGGGGAACCAAGCGTTTAGTTATTAAACCAAATTGTTTAGTTATTTTTGTAGCGGGCTATGCAGATTCAGATTCTACGTGCAAAAATAACTAAAAAATGTGTAAAATTTACCAAAAATGATGGTTTTAGTCTAATTTCGGTTGCTGTGGACAATTACCAAGAAATTATGTTTTTTGTCGATAAATCGTTTATCCTTTGACCTACTGAAACTACAAAAATGCATTTTGTCTGTCGTTAAAAAAGGAAAATATTTTGTCTCTTGTAAAATTTTTGTAAAGTTAACGGTTTTCAAGATATTCCATGTTAAAAATTTGTAACGGCCGCCATTTTAAAAATTATAAAAATACATTCTTTGTGTTTGGTACACTTGTTAATCGTAACATATAAAATGCTTATTACAAATTTGAACTCGATATCTTATCTATTTCCAGAGTTGCAGTGGGTTTTTGTAAAAAAAATGGCGGAAAACGAAGCGTTTTCGGACCTATGTTTATATGAACTTTTTTCATTATTTTTACTAGTAGAATGAGCTGTATAAGTGTGGGGATAACTTCGTGAATCACCCTGTATATACAGGGGTGGCAAAAAGTCCCGGAACAACCCAATATCTTTTTCCAGGTTCCACTTACACAATTGAAACTTTGCAAATTGTTTACGGGTATAAAGAACTACTTGTTTATGCTACAGTTTATTTTTCATCTCCTCTGGGCTTAATCAACTTATTCAAACTTAGAATAAGGCTCATTTAACATGCAGCATATCAAAACTTTGAACAGCCATAACTTTTTTCAGGATCATCCATTTTTCATTTTTATTATGTCGTTGTGTTTGTCTCATCAAGACCTTTAAAATGATATGCATAACAACCCATGCTTACATTTAAGATTTTTCACCGACTCCTGTCGGGCCGTCCCCCAGAGGAGGTGAAAAATCAGCCAGATTCTAAAAAAGTAGTTTTTTATACCCATAAACAATTTGCAAAGTTTCAATTGTGTAAGTGGAACCTGGAAAAAGATATTGGGTTGTTCCGGGACTTTTTGCCACCCCTGTATATAAATATATACAGGGTGTCCCCGAACTCTCTGGACCCCTTTTGTGGATATGTTCCTGGAATCCAGACAAACATATTTCACAATATAAACATGGGTCTACGGTGCTTACTTTTTCGTCTGTCTGTCTGTATGAGTTTTTTATAAAATACTTAATATTTTTGGAAGCAGAAAATATATTGAGCTCAAACTTTGTATACCTATTTGTAGCGTAACCTTTTACCACTACACGAAAAATTAGAACATTATTTTAAATATTTAAAAAATGGCGGTCGTTTGTAATTTTTAATGTCAAATACCTCAAAAACCGATAACTTTACAAAAAAATTAGAAGAGACAAAAAAATTTACTTTATTAATGACAAACACAATGGTTTTTTTATTTTGTCTGTAGCTCAAAGGATTGAAAAAAAGGAAAAATGTATTTCTTGGTAGTTGTCAACAATACCCAGAATTACTCTAGAAACAAAATATTTTAAAGTTATTATGAGCTAAAATAATAAGTTATTTGGATAATGTTCCGATTACTTTTTGAGCTGATTCCACTAGAAAAAAATAATGAAAAAAGTTCATATATTCATAGGTCAGGAAATGTTTTGTTAGAGAACAGCTGGAGAAAGATTTCACCCGTGTTTCAGATTACTCACAGAAACGAATCCCTATTGAAATATGTAGGGCGTTAATTGAGGTGAAAATTAAATTAACGAACAATTAGCAGATAAACTAAATAAAATAGGTTCCAGTTCAATAACTGCAATAATTGTTGCGATATTTGATCCAAACCATATTAAAATATTTTGTTTCTAGAGTAATTCTTGGTATTGTTGACAACTACCAAGAAATAAAATTTTCCTTTTTTGTCAATATCTCTGTTATTCTTTGAGCTACAGACTAAATAAAACAACCATTGTTTGTCATTAAAAAAGTTAATTTTTTGTCTCTTGTAATTTTTTGTAAATTTAGCGGTTTTTGAGATATTTGACATTAAAAATTATAAACGGCCGCCATTTTGAAAATATTTAAAATAATTATCTATTTTTTCGTATCTTTTCTCAATATCTTTTCTACTTCCAAAAATATTTATAATTTTATAAAAAACACATACAGACAAACAGACGAAAAATAAGCACCGTAGACCCATGTTTATATTGTGAAATATGTTTGTCTGGATCCCAGGAACATATTCACAAAAGGGGTTTAGAGAGTTCGGGGACACCCTGTTTATATACATATATATATTTATATATATATATAAACGATTGCTCTCTTTCTGAGGATATTTTTTCATATATGTGCCATTCCTGAGGATTTGTGTACCAATTCTGATGACATCAGAATAGGACAAATAAAGAGTGTTCCTAATATACTGTTCGCCTTAATATGTTTTAATCAGATAGAAGTTAACACCTTTATTGTTTTTTATTTGACCTACATTAAGCCAAGATTTTATACTATTTCTTTTTTAAATTTGTGTTCTATTTATGTTAAAAGAATGAACACGAATATTTACATTTGTTTGACTTACCGGTAGGCATAAGTTTAAACAAAACATTTTTTAAATGTTTTTAAATGTTAATGTTACCCGGGTAAGTAACTTTATAATTTGTTAAATTAAACATCAAATTTCTAATTTCTATGTATTTTAAAACAAAATTTCTGAAATAAAATTCTTATTTTATGAACAAAAAGTTAAATATGAATATGTACAAAACCTGATGTGTAATCTTGTAAGAAAATTATAGGTTTGATTCTAAAATGCAATTCAATAAAACGCTATAGAATTTAAATTACTATAAAATACTAGCAATCCTACTCGGTTTCATCTGAGTGAAATAGGTAATTTTTTTCAGTCATTTTTTAGAAATGTCACATAACATCGTAATTTTGGAAATAAAACAAGTAAATTACTAAAGAAAAACCTATACTACTTAATGGTTAACGCCAATGTAGTCTAGCAAAATTAGAAAACTAGCATATTTTAATTATTCGATTCAATTAGTCATGTGCAAAACTCGATATATTTATGGATAGCGTATTTATGATTTCAAGGAGTCCAATTTTGGTAACTTAGAACATCGTTTAAACAATGAATTTATGTGAACAATCGTTTTTTTAAAAGACTGTTCAGAGAGTATTAGCAATGAGTATCTCACATTTTGATCACTATTAGAATAGAAAAAAGTTTAATTTGAGACGTCGTAAGTTAAAATTTGTTAATAATTTGTTTAAAAAATTGAGAAATACCGATCAAATTTAAAAAATGTTTGATTATTTTTCTTTTTTTGGGAAACGACCTACACACTCGGAACTTTCAGAAGATAAGCCTTTTATAAAATCTATGTTACCATCAAAATTTTTTTAAAACATATTATTTAATTTCGAGAAATTTAATTAATTGTTTTTAATGGGCTAAAAGTTTATTAAAAGTTATATTCTGTCAACTTCAGGTTGGCGATGAACCATTGACTACCTGCTACAGACCCGGTCCGTCCCCTCTCACAGTAGCTTCCTGTTTCAATTATGGCTTTACCACTGCACAATTATACTTTTTTTGTGACTCATAATTTCAAACTTTTGTAAGGATATTTATAAAGTTCGGAAAAAATAAGAAAAACGATACCAAACACGACGTTAATACGTTTGTAAATACTGTAGTTTCAATACTGTTATTTATATTTAATTTCCTAACAAAGTTAAATAAGACTGATGTAATGAATTTATGTGGTTACATAAATGGATTTTACAAACATAATAACGTCGTGTTTAATATCATTTTTCTTATTTTTTTACAAACTTTATAAATATCCTTATAAAATTTGAAATTGTGAATTACAAAAAAAAAGTATAATTGAGTAGGGGGAAATCCAGTAGGTGACTCATAATTGAAACAGGAAGGGAGTGGAGAGGGGACGGATGGGTCTATAGCAGGTAGCCAAGGGTTCATCGCCAACCTGAAGTTAACAGAGTAAAAGCAATGAATACAGAATACTATCCAAGGTATCCAGAATACGAATCCAAATGTATCTCTACATTATTGTCAAAATATTCCGGTCGAGCCCAATTCAGCTTTAGAAAAGTGACAAAATAGAGCATAATTGCTTCGTATTTCACGCGTGGCAAAACGTTTACAGAAACTTAAAATTTTGAAACGATGATTACATATGTAAATATACGTTTTAGAAAGAAATGTTAAATACAAAAATTAAAGTTTGAAACATTACCTTTTTAATGGTGTTTGTCTTTTTGAGATTGGAAGATTTTTAGTGGGTCAAATATTCAATACAATCACGCGTTACAAATGTGTTCTCATGATGCCACGTTTCGTGCGATCTGCCGGTTGCAGGGTTAAAAACAAAATACTAATAATAACTTAATTTAATTGAATTACTTATTTTAAACTATATTAACAGGGAAACACATAGCTGGTGTCAAACGACGAGTAACTAGGAAACAGTTTAAGAAAGGGTCCGTTGTTGACAGGGGTAGTGAGTGAAAGTTGCAAATGTTTGTTTTGCGTGAAGGAAGTGAGAGAGAAATATTTTTTGTACAGTCCGGATCAAAAAGGTCTGGTACAGTCAAGCTTTGCTGCCAGTGCTCCTGTTGGTGAGACGCCCAACTATTGTCTTCGAGTCGCTGAAAATCGTAGACTTTTTCCCTATACCCCTGTGCTTCTTATAGTATTCTGTATTCATTGGTATAAGCAATGAATACAGAACTTATAAGAAGCGCAACGCTTATGGAGAAAAGTCAGCCAGTTTTGTTGTCGCCAAAACGAGCTTAGCACGGCAGCCGCTGGGCAGCGCTGGCAGTGACTCATCAACCCCTAGCACCACTTTCTTTCTCTTATAGAATTGAATCGTCAAAACTTAATAGAACTGTAGTCTCCGACGTTAAGGGTCGGCTCTAGCTGTCGGCCATGTTGGCTGACACTCCATAAGACCAATGTTAAATTAAAATCCAAATTTTTCCTTTATTTTTGATCGGAAAATTATAAACGATATGTCATTTTAAAGCTAAGGTCAATATGCATGCAAATGGCTTTTTAAAAACTAAGAAAAATATTTTGTTTAATATTTATTAACAATTTAAAACATTGGTTTTTAATATTTTTTTATCTTGTCACTATTAAATATAGCGAAAACTACCAAGCCATTCGCCTAAATAATTTCGTCCCCAAGATTTTGGTATTTCTTTTAAAAAGCTATTTGAACAATTGCGGGTCTTAAATGGATTTAGGCTGAGCAATGTCCGTGTAACCTACCGCCGCTATAGGGTGATTTTAAATATTTTTTGCATTCTAACTATCAATTATAGCGAAAAATTACCAAGCCATTCGGATGAAGAATTTTGTCCCCAAGAGTTTGGTATTTTTTTAAAAACGCTATTTGAATAATTGCGGGTTTTACATGGATTTAGGATGAGCAATATCCGCGTGACCTACCACCGCTATAGGGAGTCGCAGGTTGCTTTCTGTTTTACTAGAGCCGACCCTTAACCACTCACCCAAAGGGTGCGCCATACCAGGAAGAAACAGACCTATGCAGCCCTCTGCAATCTTAGATATCATTCATTCAATTTTGAAGATAATGTTTTGAAATTTGCGGGAAGTTGTTAATGAACATTTAAACTATAATTTGTAGGTGCTAAACAATGGAAATTATCTATTTTACTTAAAGATAATTAGCTTATAAGTAGGCGAAAAACCTGATTTTCAGTTGAGTTACTTGGAAACATGAAGTCGTTTGAACACATTTTGTGTCCTACAAATTGTACATTGAAGTTTTCTGAAAATGTTGCAGTTGAATTGATATAGATAAAATAAAAAATAAGACGGTACTTTGCAATCATGCAAGTGCTTGCAAGCGATATTCTTGCTACTGTAAAGTGGCGCGGTAGTGCGTCAATTAAGTGAAACATGCTAGCGCAAGACTTTTCAAGGTTGACTCCTCCCACTTTGTCTGTCTTCCCGACATTTTTGCGAGCATCCCGTGCGTAATATCTGTTTGTACTGTTTATTTTACAATATAAGATTTATAAAATGCCGTCACAGCGTTCTAGAAAGAAATCAGGTCTAGCATTGTCAACAAGAAGGAAGAGTAGAAAGATTAAAACAAACTCTTAGTACGGGAGGTAGCGTTGCATTTTTTCAAGGAATTTTATACCGAATAAATTTAATTTATAGCAGTTGATTAATATTCAATACTGAACAAAATGAGCGTCAGTTGCTGCACCCGCGGTGGAACTCAAAATGGGAGCATGTGAAAGTTGTCAAAAAATTTTTTGCTCCGAGTGATTTATACCGCGCCAAAATTTATGGGATAATATTTTAAATCATTTACAACAAAAAAAATAATAATCAGCTGTATAGAAGTTGGGGGATTATACGTCAGTCACGTATATGAACATGTCAAACAATTTTAAATATAAAGTCATTTCATACCGCATGAAATTTATACAGCTGAATTTTGATACATTTTTAATAATAAAGAAAATCGTCAGCTGTGTGGATACCGGGGGAAAGTCCGTCAGTCAGCGACATAAACATGCTGCGCGCTCAGTGCATCTCATCGTTGCATAGTCACTTTGATTAATGAACTGACGATCTTTACACCCACAAACATTCAGCTGACTGCAATTTTTAGTTTTGTAAACAATAAAATTACCCTGTGTTTCAATTTCAATCAGTATTGTATTAATTTAACATAAGTAATTCCACTTTACTGTGAATGACGTTTTTGTTATAGATTTTTCATACTTGGTTTTAGATTAAGTTCGTTTTGGTTTTAAATTATATATCAAAATATATATTAACTAGGGGAGACCCCTGCGTGCTTCGCACGCCAACCCCCAATGGTTAAAAGAACCAGCAAGGCTCAGGTCTACACGTTAAAACCCTATGAAATACAAAAATAATTGCTTCAAATTTTGAAATCAGCTGTTAATGGAAATATTGGAGCTAACAGCTATATTATCTGTTATTTTATTCAATTAGTTGCTATGGTAATAAATGTAAATACATGTGAACGTTGGTTTATCATTCTAGGCCTAACCTACGAATTTTTTCCGACTAAATTTACAAATATTGAAATAAAAAAATGTTTTTATCGAAATGAATTATAGCCTATGTTACTCAGGGATAGTGTAGCTTTTTATTAGTAAAACTATTTTTTCAATCGGTTCAGTCGTGCCAGAGATTACCCCCTACATACAAACAAAGAAACAAACAAAAAACAAACTTTACCTCTTTATAATATTAGTATAGATAAAACATAAAACGACAATTTAGATTATTTTAATGCTAGTTATTTAAATTTTTATTTTATTAATAGATATGAACAATAGGCCTATACGAAAAAGCTCATCTTTATTTTGACAAAAATTCAATTGATTCCTTCGTTTAATGCTTCCGTATCATAGTCATCATTTTTTTTCGCCACTATCATCAGAGCTGTCTATGTTGACATTTTGTTCTATCTTAAATTCCTCTTCATTATCTTTACGTCACTATCTGATTGTTCAAATTTATCGCATTCAACATTTTCTATGAAAAAATAGTACAGATATTAAAGCTTGTCGACATTATTTTAATTAAATTTCAGTGAGTTATGAAAATATACGGGCAGTGTATTTTCCCCATTTGCAATACACATAGGGTCTTCCAGAAGAAATGCCAATAATGTTGTCTACATTATTTCTATTAATTTCTCTAGTAATATTATTTTTTATATGTCATTGCTCCTTACTTTTTCCTTTGTGTTTAAAAAGTAATTAATCTTTGTTTAATCAATATCCTTAATCAACCTACAAGTTTATTCCCGAACATAATGATTAAAGTTGTGATCGTAAGGTATTCACTTTAGTTCTTGATTTATTTTATAGCGTATATTAATTGTTTTAAAAATATTTCCGTAATCGATGGACTTATGATTTTTTAGTTTTGTGAAATTTTTTCGACATCAGCAACTGTTTGGAATTATTAGGTAACGACAATATTTCTTAAAACTGAATCAAATTTTGAAAAAGCAACGTTAACATTTTTCGTTTTGGGAATGTCAATCCAATTACATTTACCTAATTCTATCTTTATTTGTTCAAAATTGATTGATATTTTCGTTCCGTCAGTGCAGAAGCAATAAAACTCTTTTTGATAACGGATTGAGTTTTAAGTTTCAAACCCTATAGCGCAATAGTCGGTTATATTTTTAGGAAATGTATGTACAAATAATAATTTTCATAATGCATAAATAATAATGTTTTTTTCTCATCAAAATGAAAAATGAGTAAGTTAATTATTTATTTCAAAATAGGCCTATAGCTATACCTATTTGTTCATAGATTCCGAATTTAAAGTAGGCCTAATTGGCTATGCTTATCTTCAAATTAGGTAAATTTACTCCTTTCTAAAACATGAGTGTTGTAGGCCTACTGGGGCTCAAAGACAAATTACAAAATTAATGAAATAGGAGGATGCACTTTACCAGAATTATTCAACTTAACCTAACAAGAAAATGCAGGTTCAGGTAATTTTGCAAGGTATTTTTCTAAAGAAACTTACAGAAAATTAATTGTAAATGGAATTCTGGATGTGATATGGATGTTTAATTTTTTAAACATGTTTATTTTTAATTGACATGATATGTTAATAATATGATATGTTTAATTTTGATATGGATATGTTTGTTTTTTCTTTTCTTGTTTTTGTAACAAAGTATATACATACAGTATATAATTTTTATGATAAAAACCAGGGTTTAATTTGGATTGAAAGATCGATCTTAAGTGCCATAATCATATAACTAATTAATTGTTGTAAATTATTGTATTATTACAGTATAGCCAAATTATTATACATCAAATTTTATAAAACCGACACTATTAATATGCAGACATTTCATAGTACAAATTAAATGACTATTTGAATATTATAGATACAGATGTGTAGGTAGGCCTACGTTTTAAAAATATTAGTGTCAACAAAACGTGCACTTATAGTTTTAAAAATTGATTTTTTTACTCAGAACAAGAACGAATAAAGGTCGAACGTTTCGGCAAGTGTTACAAAAGCCCATGTTTCATACTTTATTTAATTGCTTTGTAAATTAATAATAACTAACATTTTGCAACATTAGTAAACAGTTTGTATGTATTATTAAGTACGAAACAAAATAACGAATTCAGTTATTCAATTCCTTATTTTTAAACATGTGTTTTGAATGCCTTCTCTGCGTTGCTAAGTGATAATTAATTATTACTAACACTAACAGTATGGCTAACAAGGAAAGTAAGTACACTTGTGTGTGTCTACGTTGTACGTCTAGTCTGGACAAAGGTGTAACCCAAACCTTGTCAATCATTTCTTTAGCTCCGCCTCCTCACTGCTAGACTGATTGCCAGCGCTCCTAGTGGATTTATTCAACATCGTGCTGAGGATTCTCTCTAGTGGTACAACGCACCCTTGAAAACCGAACGATTTAGTTTATATAAACTAACATTTACAAGATGTATAACATAAAATGTAATAGTTTACAGTTTTTAATAAAATATTAAGTATTTGTATGCATACAAATTTTAAATATACCGGTACTGTCTTAATGCTTTTATACCTTCTGAAATAAATTCTTTTTATTTTAGAAAGAGTTTTTATAAAAATCTTCACTTTTAAAAAATTATTTAGCAAGGGAATATATTTCTTAATGTTTTGAAAAATAGAGTATAAAAAGGTATTTTTTCTTGATTTCTCCTTTTTTTCTTGTCAGATTAACGTGAAAATCTCTCAGAATATTCCTCTCATGCTTATTTATCAGGCAGTTATAAATGTATTGTCTTTTTTTTTAATTTTAATTAATAACTTTCTTAATTAAACTAAGCCTAACATATTTGACTTTGGCAAATCAAATTCGCAATCAATACTCTTATATTATGTTATAAATATATTTCTACATGCATTTCTTGCTTCGTTATATTATGTCTAAGTCTATTTTAATTAATTGTAACATAAACAAATCCTAAAAACTCTTTGCAGGGCTGAAAATTGATTCTACTTAGATCTAATTTTGTAACGACTTTGCACAAGGGTTTAATTGTCTAACAATAAATGATGAATTTAATAATAATTAAAAGCACTACTTTAAAACATTTATTAGCCACACATTTTGATAGGAATAAATTATGAAAGGTATTTTACTACAGTCAAGTGCCAAAAAACATCTAGGAATCATGAAAAATCTTTAATAAGACCATGCATAAGGAATAGGCTACAACTACTTGTTAGGTTTCAAAATGGTGAAGTTTTGTTATTTAAATTGTTATACATTTTATATATATAGTTCATACTTTCCTGTATCAGTAATACATATTTGTACAGTATTACTTCAACCTTCAAATGATCCTTTTTTCCTTGTCCAATAATTACTGTCTTACCGGTTTCGACATTACAAGACTAACACTTAAAACAAACAATCAATCACATCTAGTCACAATAATACACAATTCACCAATAAAGGATCGTTAACATATATATACTTAAAAACTCGTACACAAGTAGACCTACTTGTGGGCAGTTGTGTTAGTCTTCGTAAATGACACTGTAATGTCGAAACCGGTAAGACAGTAATTAGACAAGGAAAAAAAGTAATTATACAAAATAAATTGTTAGTTCCTTACCTACTCTGAAAAAATAGCTATCCAAACTTTAATTCGTATTAATTAGACTACATTCCATCATAATTAATGCCTAAGTACTAATGTCTGGGAGGTTATTTTAAAATCATTCTAGTTTGCAACTATTTTGGACAATAATAAAAAACGCTGTTTGCATCTAGGCTGAGGCCAATCACAAAATTTTAATTTGAACGGAGTTTTTTCAAAATATGGATTATGCCCTATATTAAATTATTAATCTTTTTCATAATATTGCAGTTTTCTATATCACCCACAAAACTGTTTTTCTACTTTGAAAATTGAAAAAATAAAACTTATATCAGAAGAAATATCTGGCTTATTTTAAAATCAATGACATACGCTATCAATGCAATACAAATTACCGTAAATAAAAATAATAAAAAGTTATGCAAATTCAACCAGATAGTGTACTTGTAAAATATAAAATGACAAAGAGGTTGACATGATCCCTGCGCAGGTTTTCTCAAGGTTATAGGGAGCCATAAGTGTGTCGAAGATAAAGGAAATAAACACTGTCCATTTTTTGTTGATTTTGGAAGTGTCTATTTAAGCCTAATATCCCAGAGACCTTATACATGTATAAGAGACCTTATGTATGACTTCAATATCTTCATAAATAGTGAAGTAGTGACCCACTGGCCTGGAAAGCCAAGATGTAATGCGCGCGCTTCTTTTTGCAACTGGACAGGACGTGACATGACGCGTCTGTATAGCCACCCTACCTAAAATTACGGGAATGGACGTGACGTGTCTGTATAGCCGCACCTTGAAAGTTTCTGTGTCCATTCTTGGTTTTATAATAGAAGAACCATTTTATTAAAATTTCAAATTACATGGGAAATATTAAATTTATATGGTTTCTTGTATTAAATTGATTTGAAGTAGTTACTAAAAAGATATGATGAGTAATGTAACAGGTCTGAAGCTTTTTAAACGAATAAGTATATTGGCCTATCTTGAAGATAACAGTAAGATGCTGATAGGGAAATATCACGTCCGCAAACAGAAAGCAGTCGCCTCCGGCTAACAGCTGCGTTTTGTCTTCGTATGCAGGAAATTAGCTGCAATCCCCAAGTAGGCCTACAGCTTTCTTGTACATCTGATTTTTCCAATTTAGGCCTATATATTTCGTTTGTGGAAGTATTGTATTTAATTTTCTATTTTAAATCCATCATAATTCTAATTCTATTTTCTTTCTAAAACATTGCAAGAGCAGCTTAGACATTTTGAGAATTAGTCACTTAGAATATAAGAGAAGAAAGATTTCTATTATAACCATGAATTCCGTATAGGAAAACATAACCTAAATGTGAGAAAGTGTTAGTTAACTTTTTCAAATAGACTCTAATGACTTTTTATGGCTCAATTTTGTATTTATAAATTTTGTTTGACGTGTGAAAAAAATTACAATATTTAAGTTATTTTGAGAAAACATTTTGAAACTGTAGAGTAAAGTTTACTCTAAAATATTATTTAAAAATGATGATGCTACATCTTTTGGTTTCTGTAATAAATGCACTTTAGTTTACGTAATTTAACATGTTTGGGTCATCCCAAACCACAGACTGCTTTCCTTCTAGTTAAACTAGAATCTTTCTATTGTAGAAACCTTTATGGCCTAGATATATTTTATAAATGGATAAAAGTTCAAATTTATTTGACATCTGATTTTTTTTCTAAATTATAGGTGTATAAATTTGTAAAAAAATTTGCAACATTATTCTTGTTTTTGCCACTCCTTGCAGTAAAGGTACCGTATCTAAAAGTGTTTCATAAAACAGTCAGTTTTAAATTATATTAAGAAGTAAACTTTACCCTTGTGTTTGGCTTCAGAGAACGAAAAACAAGTACACAATCTTTGTACTTGTAACTGTCACTGAGGTGATGACATAGACTTCGAAATACCAAATTATAATTATACCAAATTTATAGGTTAAAGACTGTATATAGGAACGTGAAGAATGTGTCGCCTTTGAAACAAAACTATACCTTTAGCCTATCTAATTGAATCAACAATAGTTCACAATATATAGGTCATAACAATTAAAGTAAAAAATATTTTAAAGAGTTTTAAACGTTATAGTAAAATAATATTAACTTAATCGAAATAATAATTAATCGTATTCATTACTAATCTAAAGGTGTTAAACTGACTTTAAAATGTGAAGATTCTACTCATTGAATAAAGTAAATCACGAATCACAAAAACGCAAAAACTAAAACAGGTTCATGAATTAATTGTGTTTATTGCACTAGGTACCCATAAAAATGACTTTCTCATTAACTACATTTTGTTTGCGTTTGTGATGTTGAGGTTTTATTTTATAAATTGAATAGTTGTTGCCACGTTGCCACAGTGGTCTTGAAACTTTCGTATATATTACTATGATTCTACTAATAAACACTTTTACATCACATGTTGAAAAAGAATAATGCCTGAATGCAGTGACTTTGTTTTCCCCTCACAGCAATTTACAGCGTTGCCGCTTCTAAGTTAAAAGTGAAAGGGCAATAGTTGAAAGGAGAAAGAACAATGCAACTCATGTCCCACTGTTCGCTTCCTAACACACTGCTTTTCATACCGAAACCGAGGTAAGATGTAAAGGTGTCGGTGTCGATGATTTAAAAAAAACATAATCTCAATTATAGTGTATTAAACATTCTATTTCATACAACATAAACTAATACAAAATTCGCAATTGAATAAAATCCTACAATATATAGTTAAAGATTAGAATACAGTTTTTAAAAATAGGTCGGTAATCACCTTCAAATAAAAAGACCTGCAGTTTTTGCAAAAGGGTTTATACTAATAACCTTCCTTCAGAAAGCATATGGAAAAAGTCCACACACTAAAAATTTTACCAATATTTTTTCTATTACGTTTTTTTTGTTTTTAAAAGAATTTTAATAAAAATATTCATTTTTAAAAATTGTTGAGTAAGGTATATAATTGTTGATAACCTTTTAAACTTGTGTAGTAAAAAATTAATATTTCTTGATTTTTTTCTCTTTCAGTTGTTAGATTATTGTGAAAATCTCTCAGAATGTTTCTGTCGTACTTATTTATGAACTGGGTATAAACATACAGTATTGTATTTTTTTATAATGTTTATTCATAGCTTTGTAAATAAGTTAACCCTTAACAGACCTGACTTTGCCAAATCAAGTCTGCTTCGAGTAGTTTTATGACGATATAAACAAATTTCTACATTAAATTAGGGCTACGTTGTATATTATATGTCCACTTGTTCCTGGTTGTCTGTCTATTTTAGTTAATTGTTACATAACAAAATCCTAAAACTTTCAGGAGGGCTTAAAATCATATCTCTTTGGACCTAATTTTGTAACATTTTACTACGATAGGGTTGAATTGCTTTACAAAAAGTGATAATTTAATAATTATCATTTACTTTAAAACATTTATTAGCCATACACACTGACATCAACAAATTATGAAAGGTATTTAAATCAGTCAAGTGCCAAAGAAAGCCATTAATAATGAAGAAATAGTTGTGTAACTGGACAACCATGAATGTAACTGGACGAAAGTTAAAGATTTTTTAATTTTATCATTTAAACGATTAGTTTCTTACATACTCTGAAACAATTAGCTATTCAAACATTAATTCAAAATCGTTTCACTACATTCCACCTAAATAGGCCTATAGTAGTGTTCAAATTATTTTAGCTTGCAGTTGTATTGGACGATAATAGAACTGATGAATATTTATATTTTAAGCTCTGAAACATAGTATACAAGACGAAGTTTTAAGCTTTAATCTTATTCTCTGTCATAAATATAATAAGTTAATATATCTGTTTTTAAACAAGTTTGTTGATTTGTAAAAACGCTGTTTGTATGCAATATCTATGTAGGCCTAGGCCATCCACAAAAATTGTAATTTGGATACATTACCACTACAGTATGTTAAGCATATAGTTGGGTATTACATAATATTAAGCCTAAATAAAAGTTATTTACGGTTTACA
>JAGFPH010019460.1:0-15229 GCA_018207615.1 Philaenus spumarius
GTAGGTAGAATATTATTTTTTTGTTTTGTTCTAAAAAGTAGTAAATAAAATGATTAAAAACAATATTATTTTGACTACAGTAAGTTGGGAGAAAGTTTGTGTCAGTTAACTGATACCGTTTATTTTATTTTATATTGACATACGAAATAGTTTAAATGTTTTAAATATTATAAAATAGTCAAATTAATGTTAAATTTAGTTGTGATTTTATAATCTGTAGGCATATTTGTTAAAATTTACTATTTATATACATTATCTGTATAGATAAAATCCAAATACCACTGACTGACTCATCATGAAATCTCAAAAACCACCGAACGGATTGGAATGAAATTTAGTACGAAACTTTCTCTAGCGCCCTCGATGCTCGCTAAGAAAGGTTTTCAAAAAATTCGAAATTTTAAGAGAGGTTTGGGGGGTTGAATTTACTAAAAAAAACACCGATGGGATTGGAATGAAATTTGGTACGTAGCTTCCTCTAGGGCCCTGGGTGCTAGCTAAGAAAGGTTTTCAAAAAATTCGAAATTTTAAGAGAGGTTTGGGGGGGTGTCAAAATAACTAAAAAAACACCGATCGGATTGGAATGAAATTTGGTACGTAGCTTCCTCTAGGGCCCTGGGTGCTCGCTAAGAAAGGGTTTAAAAAAATTCGACAATTTAGGGGGCTTGGTGGGATCAAAGGTACTAAAAAAACACCAATCGGATTTAAATGAAATTTGGTACTTAGCTTCCTCTAGGGCCCTGGGTGATCGCAAAGAAAAGTTTTCAAAATTTCGAAATTTTAGTGGGGTTTGGGGGGGGGGTCAAAGTTACTAAAAATCCCCATTTGAAATATGTAGTACATAATATATTTATTGATATATTTTTTTGGTTAATATACATTTAACTTTGATTTGTCTATCCGTGAAAAGCCGGATCGTGCCAGCTAGTTAAATATATAAAAATTAAGATAAAAATATTTCTTTTAATTGTTTTTTACAATTCTCATATTGATATATGAAATGGTTTAGAAGTTATTAGTATTATAATTATTAAGAAATTAATAACTAAATATGTTTGTATGTTGACGAAGATGTACGAATGTTTCCGGAGTTAAACGAGCGGGCATCTCTTCTTTAAATATTTTATAAACGAATATTTTGATGGTAAATGATTTTATTTATATTCATACTCGCCAAGCCTTGCGCTGAAGCAAACGCAAACAGACAAACAGATTACCACTTAATGGGAAGTATAACAATTTATTTTTATTGTAAAAGGTTCAATATCCATTCAATATCCGCATAACCTCTTAAGCGAAAATTCAAAATTGAATAGGCTAATAGTTTTCTCCTTTCGTATTACAGATAAGGATAGTGGAGACGTTGTAAAAAAGTATAGACTAAAATTGACTAGCTATAATGGAGTCTGATAAAAAGAATTAGTAAAGTTTATTTTGTATTTTTAAACTTTATATTGATAACTATGGGCTCTCCCCATGGACGCTTCGCTTCCAAACCCCGCCTCGGCCTTCGGCCTCAGATGGATGCTTCGCTTATCTCGATAAGATTAGCATGGGGAATTTGAAGGATTGCGTGCCGGAGCTCCTTCTCGGGTGAATAGCGGCTGAACGGATGATTGGATCTTGAATCTGACGAGAAACCGTTAAACCGTTAATTAAATTTTCTACAACTTTTGTATTTAACATTTTTTTCTATCTCTTACCGTTTTCTTACAAAACGCGATCAAAGTGGAAAAATGATAAAATTGAAAAAAAGTCGAAAAACTCTTTCCCGCCAAAAAGGTGCTTTCAAAATTAAAAATTTTAACTTTTAGCAATTTTTATAAGTGCCTTATAATTTTATTAATGTCAGTGAATCAGTGTTACTGTCTAGCTTTATATAAGTAGATATAATAATGCAAGATGGTAGTGATAATGAATTTGAAGTTTTACATCATAGGAAAATTAATGAACAGGCAACGAATTACTGCGGATAAAGTGGATCATTTTGAAAGAAGTTGTAAATTGGAATTAGCCTAGATTCACTTTACCCATAGTTTTTTTTTATATAATTTTATTAGTTATTTGTGTAACTTGGGTGCAAAGTTGAATCTGTCGCATGAGATAAACATTTGACAAGATTTATCGAGTGTGACAAATTAAACTTTGCTCCCGCGAAGCACACACCGTTTTTCCTACAGCTACTTTTACTTTCTCACTATACTATAGTATAGAGAAAGTATAGTGATCGCAAAAAAAATCGATGTTGAGATTTTTGTAGCTATATCCGTTTTGGGACCCCCTGAGTCTAAAAACGTGGTTTTTGCCAAAAGTCTGTCTGTATGTCTGTATGTATGTATGTATGTATACAAAGCTAGAGCGAAAAGTATTCGATCGATTTCAAACAAATTTGCACCAGACATGTCAAGTAGTCCTGTATAGATGCACGAAAAAGGGTTTTGAACAATTTTGAAAAACACCCCCTTTTTGGTTAAAAAACCCCCAAAAAATAAGTTATTATTTTTTTATAAAAATCGGCTCTAACGATTTTGATCGAATTCGGCTTATTTGTAGCCTTTAATGTGCCCTGCCATATAAAAAAACCCGCATCTTTCTAAAAATTCTCGTTTAGCTAATAATAATAACTGATTTTTTGTGGTTTTTTGGCCATAAAGTGGGTTGTTTTTCAAAAATTTTCAAAAACTTTTTAAGTGCATCTAAAAAGACGTAATTGACGTGTTTGGTGCAAATTTTTTCGAAATCGATCGAATAGTTTTCTCTCTAGATAATAATAATAATATTTATTAATTAATCTCCAACTTTAATAAAAAAAAACTCTCCTACCCCACCCTGCAAGTCACAGTGAATCTGTTTAGTAATTTAAATGTGTTTGTGAGAAAGTATGTGCCAGTTCCTGGTACCGTTTATTTAAATTAGTGTTTTAGTTTTTTAAAAAAATCTGTTTTCCAGAGGTTAGGTCCATAACAATCAAAATTTTCAAACATAGACTGCATCAGCTGTTTGCTTTGCGTACAGTGCGCAAAGTAAACAGCTGGAATGCGAAAAGTATTACTTTACCACACGCCAGCTGTTTAGTCATGCGATAAAGTAAAACAAAGAGGTATAAATTACTTGACGCTGTAGTATAGTTTGAGCACTGCTGTGAGTTAATCAGCTTTAGAAAAAAGCGACTAGAACAAATATTCAAAGCAAGAAAAACCTTTATTTTTAATTAAATTACAAGTGAAAAAACATGGACCAAGACCGGGATTTGAACCCAGGATCTTCACCATTCCGTGGTAAGGCTCTACCAACTGAGCCACCCTGATCACTCATCAATGTCATCTCACTTGTACGGTTTTACTGCATTTATTGGAACCAATAGACTGAATACCTTGTATGTACGACATTGAAAACAATCTTAATTATTTTTGCACCTTACAGTGTTGTTATTTATTATTACTTTTAGTTCGTAATAATTTTTCAGCTTACACTGTTCCTCAGCAAGGGTCAATTTAAATTACAAGTGAAAAAACAAGGCCAAGGCCGGGATTTGAACCCAGGCAAATTTGATTTTGATTTTCAGTCAAAATGAAAACTTCACGAATAACGATTTACACAAGGTAAATATATCTTAAACAAAATGTACAAAATGTCACAAAAAACTTATCTGCACAGTATGGAATCCCATACATTAAAATAAATTAAACATTTTCAGAACTCCTATTCCGAATTCGGCTCTTGATTTTTATTATCACTAATAACAATGGCGAAATTCGAAGTAATTAAAGCTACTTCAATTGCCAATCGTTTCCAATTTTTAAAAAATCACCGCCAAAAATACATTAGGCCTACTAAAAATGGTCGCCGTTATTGTTGTTGCTATTTTAACAATTAATAATTTTGTAAAAAAAATTGCGTACTGTGAGTAACTAACCCAAATTTGAATAAAGTTACTAAACAGTTTCGTTTATTTGAACGTATAGAATCCGATCCTGTATAGTTCGCTAAGGTTTTTGTGTTACCCTGTATTTTATAAATAAAACAAATAATGTTTACATATTCTGTTCACTAGGTAAAATGAGTTTAGCACTTTCTAAAAGTTGGGTGTACAGTAAACAACAGAGGTCTATATTTTTTGTGTTGCGATTGTATTGTTGGAAACAACAAACAAAGGGTGGGGGCCCCTCTTTTCCTCTCCTCTCTGACACATTCCCAGATTGAGGGATCTGTAGTTCACCAATTATTTCTGTATTACGTGGTAAAATTATCTATTGCAACTATTAATCACTATTTTATTGTTTCAAATATATTGCAATTACATACATAAATTAAAATAGTTACAGTTTTTTTTTCACAAACAACTAGTACTACAACAAAAATTTTAAAAATTCAGTTAGTTTATTTATATTACTAACTATTGTCAAATAATTAAATTTTAAATAAACTTGTGTTTTCCCCAGTATTTTCGCCAAAGAACACGATTTTAATGAAATAATTAAAGTATTATGTTGTGTTACACCAATTAGCAAAATGTGAATTCATAAGGTATGTGTTGTATATATTTTATGCTACATAATGACTAACGCTGAAAGCTTCAAATATGTAAATTGTAATAAATAATACTAGAACATTATTCTTAAGAAACATAACTAGTTTGATCTCTTAAAACGGTATACTTGAGTTAATATTTAGAATAAAACCACCACTCATGCACGTAATCAATATAAAGCTCTGGATATCTGTCAGTCGTTAACTCATATTGTTTGCATCCTTCCTTTTATTTTTCACTTCACTTGCAACACCAATTTGAATTACGTTTAGTAGGAATGTTAATTGGAGTTTATGTTTTGCAGTAACTTAAACATTTACTTACTTATTAATTTGTTGTTTGGAATATTTTGAAAGAGAAGTATAATTTTCCACCTTCAATTAAATGCTTCATCTCTGAAAGTGGAATTGCCAAACATGTTTCTGATGAAAACACACTCTCAATGTCTGTATCCTCGTTACACACTTTCTGTGTGTATTGGAATTTAATGTCCGGTTGTTTTTTTGAGGTAAATGTCACGGTAGAGTAGAAGTTGTTCACAATATCAGCAGCTGTTGGAACGCAAACAAAACACAACATGAATTTCCCTTTTGTGAGATCTGTTTTCTTAAAAAACCAAAATATACAGTTATACGCACGGGTATAACATACCTGAAATCCCACTTCGTCAATTTTAAAATCAGAATAAAAACCATTTGATTCTGCTGTAAACGAGTTACATAAAGAGTGATCATTTCGAATATGATTTAGCAAACCGTTCGCTTTGTCTTCCCATCTACAGGAAACGTGACGACAAGAAATTTTTCTAAAAGGACAACCAGATTCGTGGATTTTCAAATTTTGCTCCGGTTCAATGACATCGCAACCATCAAATCTACACGATCTTGGGAAACAATTTAGTACGTCTTCTAGAATTATATTTTTCGTCGTTTGCAGATCACCTCCTCGACACGTCGGACAAGTTGTAAGGCTTCCCTTGCACGACAAGCAAATACAATGTCCGTTCACACAGTACCAGAGTGGTGGGCGTAACACGTTCAAGCAAATCGGGCATTTTGTAACCTTTTCCAGTTTCTTTAAAAAAGATGTCTTCTCATCAAGTGATAATTTATCCTGTAATCAAATATAAATACAGAAATTATACTTTCCATGATCTGTAAAAATTAATACTTTATGCGGTTTACATAAATCAGAATATATAAAAATAATAAAGGCCTATTTACACCTCATAGTACAGTAAAATTAGAATCAAACTATTAGTACCTAAACTGGGGAATAGACAAAACAAAATTAGACCTAGCCTGGGGAATCTAAAAAAAAAACAAAGTTCTGACTGTTGAAAGTTGTTCATTACCCTTTTTTTCTACCTGTGTAAAAACTGTCCACCGAAATAGGGTCGGGTATTTGGTCCACCGAAAAAAAACCCTCCACATGTCTGTTGAACTGTATTCTCACAACAACACCCTAATGTTAATTATGCGGTAAATCGTCGAGAAATTGGTAATTTTAATACGTTTTCAACCATACCTACAGAAATACATTACTTTACACACACCATATCAGCAGCAAAAAAAACTTACAGAACCATAATTCTATAAAATATAACATACCTTAAAAAGGTTGTTGAACAAACTAAGCTCTAAAGTGAAAGGTTTACGAAATATTTGCAAACAAAACTCGAAAACACCCAATGTTTACACCTTCCACCCCTCCCCCACCTCCAAAACCCGACGCTATTTCGGTGGAGACTTTTTACCACATTTAGAGCAAAAGGTAAATGAACAACTTCAAGCAATCATAACTTTTTTTTTTTTTTTTTTTCCCAGTTTTTTATAATTTTACTGTACTATCAAGATTAGAAATATCCCATCAAGGTTGTTATAACTGTTTATAATGTTTCATGTACAGTCACTGCGTAACAACAATAAGGTGGATACCACTGCCCCAAAGTTCAATCAGTCAAAACACAACAGGATATCAACCAGCCCCAAACAAATGGATTAAATAAAATAGTTAGATCTAGATAATCGTTGGGGTAGTCGACGCGCTTATTTTAGCTCAAGGATCAATCAGCCCAACCAGTCTAAAAAGTAAACAATCTAACACAACGCCCGGTTCCCTGTGGTAATGTCACGACCGAGTTTGTTTGTAAAACTGTTGTTTCTGGATCGAAACTGAGTATACGCAGATTGTAAAATAAGTCCTGATATACCTCGGTATAGTTTAAATGCATTTCTGTACCAACGTAAACCCTCTAAATATCAATTATGAAACTTTTTCTGATACTTAAGAGGGGTTAAAAATGTTGCCCCTTTTGAAAGGAGGATAAAGGGGCAACTTTTATTTTTTAAATTGCAATCCCTATCTTATGACGTATCAACGTAAACCCTCTACATACTAATTATGACCAATTCTGTACTGTCAGTTTTCAAACACTTCCAGACGTCTGAATAACCTTAAATTTTGCAGACGTATTAACACGGTCACTGCTAAAGACGCACATGTAAGCTTAGCACTGAACACTATGAGAAGCGGCCGACGCACAGTGCATCGCACGCCAACCCCCGTATTGGGAGTATTTTCAATACATGGTGCATTGCGTGCTTCGCACGCCAACCCCCTCATTGGAAGAATTCTCAATACACAGTGCATTGCGTCCTTCGCAAATTTCGTATTTCCTATGCTAGGAGCTGACTTTTAATTTTTTATATTTATAGCCTAAACGAGTAGAAATTACTTATTTATTTTTTAGTTTTTAGAGTAGTTGTTAGAGTAGTTTTTATTTTTGAACCTGTCTACGTAATAATCACTAATATTTTTAAGTGTCCATAGCACATAGGCTTAAAATTGACGCAATGCTCTGTGTATTCAAAATTCTCCCAATACGGGGTTTGGGGTGAGAACCGCGCAATGCATTGTGTATTGAAAACAATCCCAATATGCGGATTAGCGTGCGAAGCACGCAATGCACTGTGGTCGGCTGCTTCTCATAGTGTTCAGTGTCAAGCTCACATGTGCGTCCTTAGTAGTGAACGTGTTAAATGGGCCACCACTATGATCTTGTAAACTATACATCTGACAGCAAACTTCAAATGGGAAACCTTTCCTTGTTTTTTAAGAAATACAAAAACTATGTACTAGTTAAAATATTTGTAAATGGTCTTCATTTTCCAATATGGCAGTCAACTTTCGAATTTCTTACACGCGCCCTATATTTTACAAGTTATTTTAAGACTTTTTTATTTTTGGTGTTTTTTGATACGACTAACCGTTCAAAAGTTACAGGGGTGTAAAGTTTCAAAAACACCGTAACTGAGAGCAAGATATTTTTGTATGGAAACGTTCTTAAAACACTAACAAAACATCGCTTAGGCAAACAAATAACTTTTTAAAATCATTTTGCTCTCCAAAAGTACAAGATGTACAGCAAACTTGAAATGGTGGACTTCACCTACTTTTAAGTGGCCATTAAAAATATGAATTTAATTTTTTTTTAATTTGGCACCATTTTCGAATATTGCGACAACTTTCGAACTTCTCATGGAACACGCTGTATATTTTTTTCGGGTTTTATAAGCTATTTTAAAACTGTTTTGTTCGTGGTGTTTTTTTTTTTTTTTATACGAATCATCATAAAATATAGGGTGTTCCATACGAAATTCGAAAGTTGACCGCCATATTGGAAAATGTCGGCCATTTACAAATAAATGTTAAAACTACACATTTTTGTATCTCTCAAAAAACAAGAAGACGTCCCCTATTTAAAGTTTTCTGTCAGATTTATAGTTTACCAATTATGGCCCATTTAAAAAAGACACCCAGTGTATTAAAAACGTAGTTTTTAGTTTTTAAACTGTACATTATAGACTGTTTGATACCGACTGTCGTTTGGGCTGATTGTTGTATAAGTCTGTTTGTACTGTACCAACTACAAATGGGCAACCAACCCGTCTTAACTAACCCAAATATTTTAATTTAATTTATTTATTTGTTTCGATTAATCCGTTTTTATGTTTAGGCTGATTGAGCTTTAGGCTCGTTGGAATCGTCCCATTTACAATCCCTTTTTTCAAGTGAGAAGCTAGTTGGTACATAATTAATAAACGGTATCAGTTAACTGACACAAACTTTCTCCCAACTTACTGTAGTCAAAATAATATTGTTTTTAATCATTTTATTTACTACTTTTTAGAACAAAACAAAAAAATAATATTCTACCTACGTCAATCGTATAAAAAAATTATTGTCCCAGGCGGGATTCGATCGCGCGACCTTTGAATTAATGGCCGTGCTCGCTACCGTGGTGCTACCCCGTGCGGAAGCTGCCGCGATGCTAGATTAACAACACAACCTTGTTTATTTTTAAACATTTCCCCATAATTATAAAACGCCGAAGTTTTGTTAAAGCGGGTGGTGTCATTTTTGGCATCTTAAGCACTATAAATACTGAAAATTTGGTCAAAATCGTTAGAGCCGTTTTTGAGAAATTTGCATTTTTGTCGTTTTGTATGGGTTTTTAGGGGTAAATTACCCTTAAAAATTAAAAATTCCAAAAAATAATGAAAAAAACGCCTGGAGATATTAGGTTTTAGTACCCACATACCAAATTTCATGAAAATCGGACCAATAGTGTCCTTTCTGGTCGTGTATACATACAGACAGACTGACAGACAGACACCACTCTAAAAACACTTTTTTGGGTTCAGGGAGCACCAAAACAAAAAAATCCACTAAATATATTTTTGGGTTCAGGGAGCACCAACACAGATAATTGCACAAAACAATTTTTGTGGGTTCTGGGAGCACCAAAACAGATAATTCAACTGAAAATTCAAATTCGAACATTTTTACGAAAACAATACTTTCTCCGTATACTACGTATAGGGTGGAGAAAGTAAAAATTTATTATTCTACGTAACATTTCAGAAGAATAGTTTTAGTGTTAAATATGCATGTAGTAGATCATAAACTTGCTCATTACTTATTTTCTTTACACTGTTTCATCTATCAATAGGATTGACCCCTGCGTGCTCCGCACGCCAACTCCTTTGCAACCTTCTATACACATAGACTTATTTTTTTTATAAAGTTGTAGGTTTAATAATAACCCCAAAGCTAAGATGGTAAATAATGTTAAATGTCCAAATTAAATTATTTCTGATATTTAGTAACAGCAATTATAATTAAGGTTAAAAGTACCAGCATGGCTCAGGTCTACACTTTAATAAAAACCTAACCTAAAAGTTAGAAATACAAATAATTGCATCAAAGTTTGAAATCAGCTGTTAATTAAATATTAAAGCAAACAACTGATTACAGTATCAACAATAAACATATTCATTTGTCTTCTTGCTTATCCTCCTTTCTTAGCTTTGTCTTTCTCTCGCTTGACGCGTTTCGGGTAGACCCCATCTTCAGAAGCTTTGTTTGCTACTATCTATCCTCTACCATTGTCTCCTATTTATATTTGTTCTCCTAAGTAGGAGACAATGGTAGAGGATAGATAGTAGCAAACAAAGCTTCTGAAGATGGGGTCTACCCGAAACGCGTCAAGCGAGAGAAAGACAAAGCTAAAAAAGGCGGATAAGCAAGAAGACAAATGTTTCAAGCATCTTAGCGGAAATAATAATAACAAATGCAGTGAATAAACATATTCGTTTATTATTTAGTATTGCGCTCCCATTACCGTAAAATATTTAGTGTATTTTTTGGTGTTTTTATGTTCAATAGATGCTGCTTCTTTTCAAAAAGTATATAAAAACATACTTGCAGACTATTCGAATGTAATATTGTGTTAAAATTTTAAAATAGTAATCGGTGAAGAAATTTCGGAGATTTGAGATTTTGAACAAACGAACATTTACGTTTTTATTTACACAGGTTTAAAAAATCTCCTAATAATAATACAAAATTCCTTGATGAAGACATTTTCCACCAGACAGGACATTTTCTGTCTATTTCTTTTGTTATAACTATTATGATTAGCATAGTAATTTCCAAGTAGAAAGGGTATGTACAAATTCAGTAGCTCTAACAAATATTGAGATGGCATAGGTTGGGAAATTATTATATAGGGTGATTCAATAAAGCGAAGCGGGCTATGCAGATTCAGATTCTACATGCAAAAATAAGTCGAAAATGTAGAATAACATTTTTTCGATTTCGGCTTAGTTTAGCCGTAAGCCGCCATTTTGTTTTTTTACAAAAACTCGCAGTAACTCTGGAAATAGATAAGATATCGACTTCAATTTTGGAATAAGGATTTTATATGTTACGATTAACAAGTGTACCAAACACAAAGAATTGTTTTTTATAATTTTCAAAATGGCAGCCGTTACAAATTTTTAACGTGGAATATCTTGAAAACCGTTAACTTTACAAAAAATGTACAAGAAACAAAATATTTTCCTTTTTTAACGACAGACAAAATGCTTTTTCTATAGTTTCAGTAGGTCAAAGGATAACCGAGTTATCGACAAAAAACATAATTTCTTGGTAATTGTCTACAAGCGAATTACGGCTAAACTAAGCCGAAATCAAAAAAAGTGTTATACTACATTTTCTACTTATTTTTGCATGTAGAATCTGATAGGTCGCTAGAAAAATAACTACACAAATTGTTCAATTTTAAAAAATTGTGGCCGTAATTCGCTTGTAGACAATTACCAAGAAATTATGTTTTTTGTCGATAACTCGGTTATCCTTTGACCTACTGAAACTACAAAAAAAGTATTTTATCTGCCGTTAAAAAAGAGAAAATGTTTTGTTCCTTGTACATTTTATGTAAAGTTAACGGTTTTCAAGATATTCCTCGTTAAAAACTTGTAACGGCCGCCATTTTGAAAATTATAAAAATAAATTCTTTGTGTTTGGTACACTGGTTAATCGTAACATATAAAATGATTATTCCAAAATTGAAATCGATATCTTACCTATTTCCAGAGTTACAGTGAGTTTTTGTAAAAAAAAACAAAATGGCGGATTACGGCTAAACTAAGCCGAAATCGAAAAAATGTTACATCAAATCAAATTATCTATATATATAAAATCCAATGTCTGTCTGTCTGTCTGTCTTCTGGTTTGTCCTTTATGCGTTACCAAACCGTCCATCCGATTGCTTTGAAATTTTGCATAGTAACACAGGTTAACTCTGGGAAGGTTTTAGGCCATTTACCGAAGTCCTAGGACATGGGAGAAAGATTTCTTTTGATTTTATCAGGGGCACAAAAACAGCTGTTCGTATAAAAAGCGTAGCAACACGTCATGTTTGTTTACATTCATTACCTTAGCAACATTAGTTAGCAAATTTGAAGAGTATTAGCTTTTTGAGGTTACATTGACAAACTAAAAACAAACACAAATAAAAATCAACGAAAAATGCTTACTATATTTCAATTCATACAAACATTGGTTGTTACATACCTATTATATATAAAACAGCTGATTTGGATCAAAAACTGAACATAATTTTATGTTATTATTACAATGAACAAAAACACCAATTGGGCTAAGTATTAGAATCAGATTTTTTTAAATTCTTCACAACTAACAGTTTTTTTATATTAGGTAAAAGCAAACATAAGGTTATATTTATTGAAATATTTGTTTTGTTAATAACATTTAACTTTGATTTGTCTATCCGTGCAAAGCCGGATCGGGCCAGCTAGTTTCGTAAATTTTATAACAGCAGTTATAAAAAAAGGTTAAAAGAACCAGCAAGGCTCAGGTTTACACTTTAATAAAAAACTAACCTAAAAGTTATACATTTAAATAATTGCTTCAAAGTTTAAAATCAGCTGTTGCAGCCTATCTGTTATTTTATTCAATTGGTTGCTATAGTAATAAAAGTACATACATGTTATGATCTGTGTAGGCCTAATCTAAGATTTGTTCCGACTAGATTCACAAAATATTGAAATATAAATAATTTCTAGCCTATGTTACTCAGGGATAGTGTATCATTTATTTGTAAAACTATTTTTTCAATCGGTTCATTAGTTCCAGAGATCACCCCCTACATACAAACAAACAAACTTTACCTGTTTATAATAATATTATTAACTAGGAGAAACCTCTGCGTGCTCCGCACGCCAACCCCTTTGGCACCTTCTATACACATAATCAATTTATGTTTCTTTATAATAAAGGTGTAGGATTAATAATAAATCCAAAGCTAAGACGGCAAAAATGTTAAATGTTCAAATCAAATTATTTCGTATATTTTATAACATCAGTTATAATCATCGATGTATAAACACACTGGATTGCGCGCTGAGAAGTCTGAAAGGTTCGATAAACGAGCCGGCCGGCGTGGAGCTTCCCCCTCCACTGGCGGGATAGACCCGCGGTGGGCAGCGTGATAGATGGACAGTGATACACGTTGTTGTTGTTATATACAGTTCAATTCTTTGATTTATCCTCTACACTTTTTTATAATAATATGTCATTTTTGGGCAGAGGAAATAGTATTTCTAAATTACTATTCAAAACAGGCCTAGTTTTGTTAGCAGTCTTGTAGTAGGAACATAAAAACTGGTGTTTTCAAAATAAGAAATTTGAGATTGATCAATACTTTTATACAGTTCTATTTTAGAACTAAATTACGAAACTTTTTTACATTTATGAAAAAAATTACAAAAAATGTTTACTACTTTTTATATAGGCCTAAAGTTGAACTTTTTCCTTTCGTTACTAAACACTAGGGGCTCTGCCCCTGGACGCTTCACTTCGCTCGCAGTTGGAAAATTCGCTAATGAATCTCGTTAATCTTTGGCTCGTTTGTACATTGTACAGGGTTTGGCGAGCGAAGCGATCAGAGGTCGAGTTCCTAGTAGTAAATAAAATTATTATACATTTTAACGGAATTTTGTAACATTTCAAAACATCGCAAGCTACATTTACAAAGCTTGGAGTGCGTCAAAAACTTACTAAACTTGTTTTATTTAACAATGTTTAAAGTGTAATGTATACCTAGGTATACTTTTATGTAAATTAAATGCAGTTTAAAATGCTAATACAGATCATGTTTTTCATTATGGTTTTAGTTCAGTTTATTTTCCCCTAAACTTTTCCTTATCCTTATCCAACAACAATAATAATAGTTTAAACACAAACTGTTAATCTATATAATAAAAATGAATTAATTGCTGTTCCTTTGTAAGCGCATCACTTGAGAACAGCTGGACCAATTTGGCTATTTTTTTATTTTAAAATGTTCATAATAGTCCGAACTAGATTATCATATAAAGACAAATTTGAAGAAAAGTTTTCCGAAAAAGTTTCAAATTTAGAAAAAACTAAACAGCCTCTTTTGTATGGACTCAAGACCATAGAGCACAAAATCAGCTGTTCGTATAAAATGCTTAGTAACACATGTTTGTTTACATTCATTACCATAGCAACTTTACTAGCAAATTTGTAATCAGTTTATTATTTTTTCAAAACCAACAGCTTTTTAGGTTAAATTGACCAACTTAAAATAAAAACAAAAATCAACTAAAATTGCTTACTATATTTTAATTCAATTCAAACATTGGTTGTTACATATTATATATAAAACAACTGATTTGCATCAAAAACTGAACATAATTTTAGGTTAGGCCTACAATGAACCAAAACACGTTTATTTCCAACCAATTGGGCTAATTTAGAATCAGGTTTTTTACAATTTATCACAACTATCAGTTTTTTTTAGATTAGGTAAAAACAAACAAAAGGTTTACTGTATTATCGATAAAGGTTTACAAACTATAGATCTAAATTTGTGTAGTATATTCTTGTGGCATAAAAATCATTTTGCAATTCGATCACTTAAGTCAATGGAATAACTTTACTAACTTTTAAATTAAATCAAGCAATAGCGAAGCATTGCTGGGTCCACTAGTTTACCATAAAAATAAGTGTTACATACTGTATAACAATTAAATATTGTTTAGAAATTAAAATGATTATTTTATAAATAATGTTTGGTGCCGTTGTTGAAGCTGAGCAAAATAAATTAAAACATTTGTGAGCGTTGCATTAACTTTGAATGCTTCACGTGATGTTGCTGTCCCTCCAGTGGTGGGGGAAGCGGCTAGGCCAGCCGGACCGTATTCAATACACGCAGCCAGCGATCCAGTGTGTTTATACATCGATGGTTATAATAAAGGTGAAAATAGCCCTTAAGGCTCAGGTCTACACTTTAATAAAAACCTAACCTAAAAGTTAGATATTACAAAGTTTAAAATTACCAGTTAATGTAAATATTAAGGCAAACAGGTGTTATCTGTTATTTTATTCAATTGGTTGCTATAGTAAAAAATGTAAATACATGTTTTGACTTATAATTCTAGGCCTAACCAATGAAATTTTCCAACTAAATTTACACATATTGAAATAAAAAAATGTTTTTATCGAAATGAATTATAGCCTATGTTAATCGGGGATAGTGTATCTTTTTATTAGTAAAACTATTTTTTCAATCGGTTCAGTAGTTCCATAGATTTCCCCCTACATACAAACAAACTCAACCTCTTTATAACTAGTATATAAAAGATGTTTCTTAACTTTTCTAAAAGAATGTTGAGTGTCAATATAGAACAATAAAGCTTTTTAAGTTAAATAACTTTCGTATAGAACACTGCTCATATTTACAAACATTTAAAAAAATTTGCCAAAAACATATGTTCACGTTTTAAATTACCTTTTTTTTTTTTT
>JAGFPH010019463.1:0-14053 GCA_018207615.1 Philaenus spumarius
TTGTGAGATTTTGTGTTCAGGTTTTATTTTATCTAGTTACTTTCTCATAAGTCAAGCTCATTAGTTATTTAGTAATATTTTTTTTTCGACAATTTCCCTTAATTCATAATATTATAATATTATACTGAGGATGGCGACATTGTCGTTGAAACGCGTTCGAAGTTAGTAAACGTATTTATTGAATAAAGAGAGACTTTCTTCTATTAAATTCTACACAACCATTTAATTATACTGAAATAATAAAATCTGAAACAAAGAGTGCTATATTTAAAATCAGCTGTTTTTAGAAACTTAAAGTTTTACTTTTGACGCACGATTGTATCGCGGACTTTTTTCTTTTGTTGTACGGAACGCTACCCAGAGTATAACAATGTGTTTTCCTGTAACACTCTGTAAACAACCAAGGGCTATCGATTGTGTCTTTATTACCAGTAAAGACCCCCAATTGACTCCCAATTTTTTTCAAATTTTGGGGTATATTCACTTTGACACCATTTTTGAATTTCTCATCAAAACTTAGGATAGGAATGTCTGATAAAGTGAGGGGGTTATTATTAAGGTGAAGGAGCTAGGTGGAAAAAACGCCCATTTACATAATGCACTTTATCTCATGAATGCCAAGTCGTAGAGAAGTGATATAGATATCGTTGGATAGGCAATCATAAGGGCTATAAAATATCGAAAGGAGAAATTTTGTAAACTCCACCTAGTAATGAAAATTTGTATTAAAATTTTCAAATTCGTTATAACTCACAGGAAAAATTTTTCCTAGAAAATTGGCATAAATAATTTGCATATAATTTGTTTGTTATTTCATAAAATATGGTCTTTACTGGCCCGTCGGCGTCCCACTTGCTAAATACTACTTAAAACAGTCTTGAAACTAGTAACTGTATAACATAACTATACAACTACAGTATAATGATAATGGCTGACACCTGACACAGGTCTTGTTAACCATCCAATACCAACTACAATCTACTAATCAAATAGGATAAAAAATAACAAAAATCAGTACCTGGGTAATCCTATAAAGACCCATTCAGCAATTTTGAAGTTTATTTACTACCACTTACCAAGGTGGAAAAAAATATACTCCTCAAATCTCTACCCAAAAACGATTAATCTGTATAACTCCGCCATTTTAAATCGGATAAAAAGAAAGCGTATCTGAAGAATCCTACTAGGACACCCTTTCATAAAAAGATCAGCGGTTTTAAAGCATATTTACTGCCACTAATCAATCAATCTGGGAGTAAAGTATTATATATATATATATATATATATATATATATATACATATATATAAATTCATGAATTTTAGGTATCGTCTCTAAATAGGTCTGAAACGTGTAGAAACGAAGTTTTACAATCTTCCGGACGACGAACCGTTTTCAAGTTGGACCGAGTGTAATAGCTCTTATTTTCTTCAAAAATGTGGCTAATAAATATTTATACCCGAGCCTTAGAACAGCAAAGATTGTAAGATTACCTTAAAATATTACACAGAAGAGTGTTCTGTATATTAAATATTATACAGAAATAAAATAAAATTCTCTAACTTACTCATTTTTTTTAAATGGAAGGTTTGTAAAGAAGAGTAGTAGAAACATATTGCATTGTATTTCGTGTACTTATTAAAATCGTGCATAAAAAGTGCCTCTTAAAAAAATTAGAAGCGAGTATATTATTACTATAACAATTTTAATTTTAGCCAATTAATTATTTCTTGGAAAATTTTGGAAATATTGACGTTACTTGAGTATTCGCTGCGGTTGTAATGTCATAACCTTTACTTCTGAATTAGGTGTAATCTGGAATGCAAATAACCGCCCGAGGCGACCATATGATACTGTTACCACACAATAAACAATGTCGTATGTATTCACTTTAACACGTATTTACTACACAGTCGGCAACAGTAAATAATATAAATTAAAAAAAATGTAATTTATTGCGAAGCAAAAATATGTATAATATTTCTCTCGTATGGAGTAGTCTATATTTCATTATTAGCGAATTTCAGCAGGTAAGATAAGCTATTGCAGTGACTCTTATGGTGAGACTTAAAATCGGGAGTATTCAATGAGCACTGAGCATGGTCTCCAGAACACGTTTACCTATATATATAAAAACGAAATATCACTCACTCACTCACTCACTCACTCATCACGATTTCTCAAAAACTACCGAACGGATTGGAATCAAATTTGGTATGTAGCTTCCTCTAGGGCCATAAGTGTTCACGAAAAAAGGATTTTAAAAAATTGGAAATTTTAGAGGAATTTGGGGGATGAAAATGAATAAATTATTATTTCTCCAAAATTACCGAACAGATTGAAATGCAATTTGGTATGGAGCTTCTTCTGGGGCCATAGGCGCTCGCTAAGAAAGGGTTTTAAAAAAATTCGAAATTTTATGAGGGTTTGGGGGGATCAAAGTTATTAAATCACGATTTCTTCAAAACTACCGAACGGATTGGAATGCAATTTGGTATGCAGCTTCCTCTAGGGCCATAGCTATTAAAATCATAATTTCAGATCTTTTATTATTATGAGAATAGTGCTTTTATTATTTAAGATCTATATATATAAAAGCCAAATACCACTTATTGACTGAACACTTAAAAAGAATACAATTACGTTAAAAATACGGAAAATACCAACCACCACGGGCAACGCCGTACGGGTCAGCTAGTATGTATATATGTGTTCAAATATACATGTACGTCCGATTTTTTTTTACGTCCAATTTGGTCCAAATTTAGTACATACGTTGGTTTTCGAAGTCCCTCGGATGGTTAAACGATCTGAAGTATTTGGAAAAGTTGCGGATTCTGACATGGCTATGTCAGAGGACGCCGATAAAATTTAGCTCCTCACTAGTTAGTGAAAGACAAAAGACAAACACCCTGAACATAATGTAATACTGTAGGCCTATTTATATAATGATAATTCCAAAGTGCCGCTTGACGAATTTGTTAGATTAGGTTAGTGCCAGGTAATGCATAAATATCCCAGCTGTCAATCAGCTGTTGGACTCTTTGTTATTCTTTACGAAATATTTTTGTCGCCGATTTTTAGTTGGCGAGTACACGAAATCCCTGTCCTACACTCTTTCAAAAAAGGGGCATGTTTAAATAGATGTAGGCCTAGGCGTCTTAACCAGATTTGTTACACTCTTTTACTAAAGATCTTTAAAAGTACTTCTTTGAAATATCCTTTTCTTGTTAAAAACAAATATAACGGATGTTTTATTACAATATTGCAATCATTTTCTAAAATGGAACTTTCTCAGCCCTGACATTATAATTTACCCATTTATAATATACATACCACGACGTTTTACGATTTGCCATTACCTTGGAACGAGCCTAATTTTACCTTGACCAAAACCTATTAAGTTTAAATGTAATGTAGTCCATAATAATAATATAAAGAGGTAAAATTTGTTTTTTGTATGTAGGCGGTAATCTCTCGAACTACTGAACTGATTAAAAAAATAGTTTTACTAATAAAAAGCTACACTATCCCTGAGTAACATAGAGCCTTATGAATAAAAAGAAGCAAAACCTTTTATTTGTAGTTTTTAAAGCAACTCCTTCTACTTGTATGATTAAAAATATACAGCAATACCTTTTACTTCGAGGTAAGAGCAAATCCTTGTTTGGTTGATCCATTTACTTCAAAAGTAGCAAATGGATATGAATAAAACTTATCTGTTACTTCAAATGTAAAGCAAATCCTTCAGAACTGATGCATCTAGTCAGTCGCCGAATTATCAGTGAAGTAAAAGGTTGTTTTTGTTTGTTTTTGCCATCATGGCAGATTTATTCAAGTGCGATGTGTTAAACATTACAAACCTCGTTCTTCTCCATTAACAGGAGATTTCAAGAGCTTGTATAGGTTTGAAGAAGAAAATGTGGTTAACGGACAGGTTTCTAGGAAATGGTGATGAAACTCGAGGTGGTGCTCTCTCTCTATCACAAAGAATGAAAATATGTTTGCGTTACTTAGATGATCCGAGATACCAAAAGGGTGTCAGTGAGGAGATAGGCGTGGAACAGTCCAGTGTCAAAAATTGTGAAACATGTTATTAGTAGAGCATAAATGAACAAACGGCTGTATAACATTTTCTACTTCACCTTATGCAATACTAAACGCAAAATTGTTGTGGCAATTTAAGTACCAGTTTCCTACTGCTAGCTGTGTAATTGATTGTAAGCACATTGGCATTAAAAAACCTACAATCCATGGAGATGAATATATTAAACGTAAATGTAAACCTACATTAAAGGTACAAATGACATGTGATGCCCGGGAAATGTTTACAAGTGTGGATGTAAGTTGGCCTGGGTCCGTTCACGACGCTAGGATTTGGAAGAATTCTGTAATCAGGCAAAGTTTCCTTTCAACTGAAAATGCTTTTCTTCTTGATGGATATGGTATAGAACCGTAGGTCATGACACCATACGAAAATAAGCTTCTCATGGAGCCTAATGTAAAAATTTAATAACTTTTTAACAGATTTAACCGATTTTAATAAAACTTGAACCACACATAGAAAACATATCTTTAATAATAATATTAAAAAATCAGGTTGTCACAACTTATTTTAATACCTTTACTGATTAGGCCTGTAAAAATAAAATTACTATTTTAAATTCGACAAACGGTGAACAATGTGTTTTTTTAATTTTGTATTATTTGACATTTATTTTAATTATGTATTGGGTTATTAATATAATAAGTTATAGAGAATTTTATTGCGAATACAAATCTTTTTAATATTTAAAATCGAATATATAAATCAAAAGATATATGCATTTTATAAAGGTATAACTTATAAGTTCTGTTAATAGGACTGCAATCAATAATAAACTGCTGGTTTTCTTTCTCTTTTACATGTCAACTGTTTCATCCATTTACTTCCAGATTGAAGGATTTGCTCACAAGTAAAAGATAAGCATTATTCATGTGTAAGGAAGGAAATGCTTTTACTCCTAACTTTTGGTTGAAACAAAACCTTTTACTTCTAACTTTTACTTTAAAGCATTAGCTTCACTTTTATTCATAAGGCTCATAGGCTATAACTCATTTTTATAAACAAATTTTTTATTTCAGTATTTGTAAATTTAGTCGGAAAAAATTCTTAAGTTAGGCCTAGACTGAAGGACCAACAGATGTATTTACATTTATTACCATAGCAACCAATTGAATAAAATAACAGATAAAACGTTTGCTCCAATACTTCGCTCAACGGCTGATTTCAAACTTTGAAGCAATTATATTTTTATTTCAAACTTTTAGGTCAGAGTTTTAAAGTGTAGAAATGAGCCTTGCTGAACGAAATTTGGTATGAAGCTTCCTCTAGGTTTCACTAAGAAAGGTTTTTAAAAAATTCGAAATTTGGGGGGGGGGGGTAAAACTTACTAAATCACGATTTCTGTAAAACTACTGAACGGATTGGAACGAAATTTGGTATGTAGCTTCCTTTAGGGCCATAGGTGCTCACTAAGAAAGGTTTTCAAAAAATTCGAAATTTTAGGGGGGTTTGGGGGGATCAAAGTTATTAAAAAACGATTTCTTCAAAACTACCGAACGGATTGGAATGAAATTTGGTATGTAGCTTCCTCTAGGGCCATAAGTGTTCACTAAAAAATGGTTTTAAAAATTGGAAATTTTAGGGGGGGGTTGAAGGTTAAAAATTACTAAATCATCATTTCTCTAAAACTACTGAACGGATTGGAATGAAATGTGGTATGTAGCTTCGCCTAGGTGCTGATAAGAAAGGGTTTCAACAAATTTGAAACCTTAGGGGGGGTGTTTGGGGTCAAAGTTACTAAATCACGATTTCTCCAAAACCACTGGACGGATTGGAACGAAATTTGGTATGTAGCTTCCTCTAGGGCCATAAATGCTCACTGAGAAAGGTTTTCAAAAAATTTTAGAGGGTTTGGGGGGTCAAAGTTACTAAAAAAAAGGGTCTTAAGAGCTCGATAAGAATGGGTTTAAAAAAATTGGAAATTTTAGGGGAGGTTTGGAATGGTCAAAGTTACTAAAAATCCCCAGAAAAAATACATAGTGTAATATATTTATTGATATAATATATTTTTTGTTAATATACATTTAACTTTGACTTGTCTATCCGTGTAAAGCTAGTTATATATAAAAGCCAAATAACATTCACTGATTTAATCAACTATAACACCGCATCTCTAGTTGTACAGCAAGTAGGATATTTTCTTGTATAGGGTATTCACTAGAAAGGATTACAAAATCCACCAACTAGAAATGGGTTGTTTACAATTTTTGAATTGAAAACTGCCTAACGAGCACTTTTTGGATGAGGTAACATAATATACCAACTCGCGATACGCTCTTAAAGTAAGACGCGATGCGTTCTTGATTTCGTCGACGATTTCTTCTTCTTCATTGGTATAAATATAAACCAGAAGTTTAATGAACAGCTGATCATAAACGAAGAAGAAATCGACGAAATAAAACAGGCAGTGGTAAATTCAAAGGCTTAAACTCAATTCTGTGGGTTTAGTCTGGTCACGCTACCGATAAAATAGACATTGTGTTTCCTCATTTTGTAAGTTTACAAACATTTTTTAAAACAGTTTACTTGGCATACCTCTGAAATGAACATCGCACTTCCTAATTTTGTAAACTGTGTTAAATTAGTGTACTTTCGGTACCTCTAAAATGGACATAGTGCTTTCTAATTGTTTTAAAATTATTATTTGACCACGGTCAATCATGTTTGTTATTTTTTCAATTTAAATTTTAAATGGGACAAGATAAAAATAACGATCAAATTTCGGAATAAACCCAACATTAACAACGATTTACATTCAATGAAGTTTTTACTTCTGTCGGCAGTCCCATGACATTTGGACATTTGCCAATCACTTGCGTATAAATGAAATAATACGTGACATTTCGAGCCTCTATATCAACCCCGTCCTTATCAAGTGAAAAACTAAAACCAACACATAAATAAGCTAAAAGTTAAAGAAAAAAATCCTAGTCATAATTTTTAGGTTAGACATCTGACATAGGCCTCAGACGGTCCCCCTAAACATTGATTAAATGGCTTGCGGGTAGATGACGAATATCGTTTGGAAAATGTGCGGACACTTAGCCCCTTCGAACAGGAACGTTTTAAGAAAAACAGCTCCGCACTGGTTGGTGAAAAGACTAAGACCAACACTCTGAACATAATTTAATGCTATAGGCCTACTTGTCAACACACATTTCTTGAATGTATTTACATTCATTACCATATCAACAAATCGAATAAAATAACAGATAAAACAGCTGTTCGCTCTAATATTTCCATCAACAGCTGATTTCAAACTTTGAAGCAATTATTTGTACTTCTAACTTTTAGGTTAGGGTTTTATTAAAGTTTAGTCTATACTAATACTATAAAGAGGTAAAAAAATGTTGTTTGTTTGTATGTAGGCGGTAATCTCTGGTACTACTGAACCGATTGAAAAATTAGTTTTACTTTTAAAAATCTACACTATCCCTGAGTAACGAGGCTATAATTCGTTTGATAAAAACATTATATGTTTCAATATTAATTTGTAAATTTAGTTGGAAAAAATCTTAGGTTAGGCCTAAAGTTATGAACCAACACATGTATTTACATTTATTATCATAGCAACCAATGGAATAAAATAACAGCTAAAACGTTAGCTCCAATACTTCCATTAACAGCTGATTTCAAACTTTGGAGCAATTATTTGTATTTCTAACTTTTAGGTTAGGTTTTTATTAAAGTTTAGACTTGAGCCTTGCTTTATTATAACTGCTGTTATAAAATGTACGAAATAATTTGATTTGAAAATTTAACATTTACCATCTTAGGTTTGGGATTATTATTAATCCTACACCTTTTTTATAAAAAGAAAAAACTTAACATGATTATGTGTATAGAAGGTTCCATCGGGGTTTCCACCCAGAGATTTCCCCTAGTAAATGATAATTCCAAAGATGCCACTTAACAGATTTATTAGCACCAAGTACAAGCGTAAAAGGGAAACAAAGAGTGCATCTGTCAATCAGATAAGGTCCAGACTCTTTGTCCGCCTTTAAGAAATATTTTTGTCGTCAACCCTTCGTTGGAGTATACCCGGGACTCGTTGTCCTACATTCACTAGTCTGCACCCCCCGAAGGGATGTATGTAGATGTATGTGTCTTTGAGGTATCACAGTTTGATCTGCAGTCGGGAGCACGAAATAAGGCGGGTGAGGCGGAACCTGATTTGCTCTCCTTAGCCGTAGGTGACTTATGCGTTGAGTTACCTTTAGTAAAAAAATAAAAAAACAGGTTTTTAGAGGAAAGCTGTATTATTCTACCCAACTCATTTTCTACCTGAAATATATTTTTACGTAATTGTACACATTAAAAAAGTAAAATACAAACTTTAGTTCAGGAATCATCTGGCATAAAATTTTCAGTAAGCGAGTATTTTTTTAATTTTTCAAGTAAATGTTTCGTCAGCGGGAAAGTTGTAGGAAATCACACGTACTAAAACTGTTGTTTAAACATTTTTTTGTCTCCAAAGTACAGTTTTGGTTTTTAAGTGGTTGATTAACGACAGTAAAATTGCGCCCGAAAATAAAAAGTCCTGCCACAAACGGACCGTTGGTCCGATCAAGCTGTTTATTAAAGAATTTCCATAGAAAATGAGCTATTGCAGTGGCCCCTATGGTGAGACCCAAGGTCGGGAGTAGCAAATGAGCACCGATCATGGACCCCAGAACACGTTTTGGGGTGTCATTAAAATTCATATATATATATATATATATATATATATATGTGTGTGAGTGTGTTCGCACTCTAGCGGCCGCATTTTAAGTTCGATTTGATTCAAATTTGGTACACGTGTTGGTTGTCTATGTAGCTCGGACGAGTTCGTTAGCCAAAAAAATCCAACAACCGGAAGTACGTCTTTTGACCGGAAGTAACTATTTTTTTAGATTTTTACTACGAGAATGAAATTGTTTTAGAGAGTGTTCTAAAAATATTAATGTAGGATGTTATACTGCACATTTTGTTTTTTTACGCAACCTTTTAGCTCGCAAAAGTGACCAAAACGTAAAATACCATTAAAAGCACCCGGTTAGAAGCCAAGTGGTGTAAACTCGCGAGGCCACTAGGAGGAAACAAATTCTACTAATATATTGCGTACACACAGACAGCTGTTCAACGACTTCTTGATTTGAACTATTTCCCAAAATTGTTGGAAATTTGCCCAACTCACGTCAGCTGACTAGCTGCGTGGTCGAATTATTTATTCTGGATTCACGTTTTTATTCATTAGTTTTCATAATCAAGTACATTTTAATATTTGTTTTGTATTGCGTTTGTAAATCTTTTCGATAATTTATAAAAGTTGATTGAATCCAATTTTATAGTGAAAGAAAATAATAACTGAAAAAGAAGAGCATTTCGTAGTATTTTGTTATAATTCTACATTTTCAAATAATAATTAACTAATAATAATCTATTGAATAGATACATAAATCTAATAACATTAGATTTTTTAATAAATGGGTTGAAAATATTGGATGATTTTGTTAATTATTTGTTTAACTGTTGTTCATTTAACGAATATTTACAAACATTTAACCGTTTTATTTACAAGTTTTATTAACAATCGGGGTGGGCAGTGGCGCTCGGACTAGGCAACACTGGATGCTCATACTTAATATACCTTATATATTACCTACCTAAAATATTGCCAGATCGTGCCGCAAAGCGAGCGATTCTCGACCGTTCCTCGCTTTGCCAGTCCCATATCTGGCAACAGCGCAAAAATTCTCACCTGCCTTATTCTGTGCTCGCAACTGTAGAGTAATTGAAGTGGAAGTAAATGTAAATTTGTTGCACAAATCACAAGATCTGAGCTTCTAAGTAAATTAAAATGTCTCTTGTATTTTATTAATCCCTCTATTTTTGTATGCGGGATATTTTTAGTTTATTCTCTTTTAAACTAAATGAAATGGATGAATATACATATTTGATCTGAACCGACATCATTCTAGCTAGCCTCTTCGAATAACAAATTTGCCCAATCGACTTGGCATAGTATTAACCAGTTGGATAAGGGAGACTACAAAAAACCCATAAAATCGTATTGTGGTCAGTTTACATCATCTCACCTTGCGGATCCGGTTTTCCCAAAGAAACTGACTTCGCGAAGGCTGTCAACTTCGAACGGTTCCAATGGTCAGCCGAAACGGGACATGCTCTACGCAGCGCCGGGATCGTAAAATACTTTTTATAGCTATCCGCGTACCGGTATTTTGGAGGATATAGAAAGTGTGGTCAGGTAGGTGATGGGCGGTGATAAAAAATTAAATCATAAACTAGGCGGTTGCATCACACACAATAGGCCTACGTGGCGTAATAGTAATTCTAAAGTTAGGAAAAGCATATGTGGCATAGTGACAACGAAGGGATACCTCAAGGATCATTTCTTTTCCTTACACTATTCATTTTCATTTAAACCCCGATTATTGAAAACTAACAAAAAAACTATAAAAAGCTGTGTGTCGAAAGAAACTGTTAATTATTAAATTGTTGGGGAAATTCATTCATTTCCGGCCTTTTAAGTGGTAGTTCTTAACACGTTCACTGCTAAGGATTCATATGTGAGCTTGGCACTGAACATTATGAGAAGCGGCCGACGCACAGTGCATTGCGTGATTCGCACGCCAACTCCCATATTGGGAGTATTTTCAATACACAGAGCATTGCGTGCTTCGCACGATAATTTTAAACCTATATGTGCTATGGACGCACATGTGCGTCTGCCTTAAAATATTAGTGATTGTTACGTAGAAAGGTGCAAAAATTTTAAATAAAGTATTTTCTACTCGTTTAGACTATAAATATAAAAAATAAGAGGTCAGGACCTAGTAGGAAATACGAAATTCGCGTAGCAGTGAACGTGCTAACAGACTAAACTTAAAATCGGTGAATTTATTTACTTTTTCGGGTAAATGAAAATATTAATTTAATTAATTTTGTTATTAATTTCTGCTTCATTTGTTGTATATTTAGTTGGTAGTTTACAGAAAAAAAACAAGATTATATTTCATACTTATAAGCTTCTTCTAAAAAACATAACTACTCTAAGCAAAAGTAAATTAAATTAAGAAAATAATACAGGGTGATTTACGAAGAAATTCATAAACTTCGGAGCTTTTTCTATGTGCAAAAGTAAAGAAAAAAAGTTATATAAACCTAGGTTCGGAAATGCTTTGTTTTCCAGATTTCCGCCATTTTTTTTACAAAACAATTCATATCTAGAGAAATGTTTGACTGATTGAGTTCAAACTTGGCATGAAGTTTAACATAACAATGATCTATCTCAAGAAAAATAAACGATTATATAAAACCATGCGTTTCAAAATGGCGGCTCCTTGAAAATTTCAAACCTAAATTACTCAAATTATTTATTCCGTAAATCAAATTTTATAAAAAATTTACTTCACAAATTATCATCTATGGATTAGTGCCCGCATAGTCACGAGGCCTGTGCGTGGATACGTGTCGTACACAACATAACTTTACAATAATAATTATCAAAAAAGAAGAGAGAAGAAAAAAGAAAAAACACAATTTTAAAATGTACGAAAAATCATAAATGGATCAGCACTAGAACAACAACGTCAGTCCTGTTCCTTTACATAAAATCAGAAGTACGCCAGATAAAAAATTAAAAGATAAATATAGCGACATTTAGGCTAAACATATCTTAAAACATACTCCGAAAAAATTATGAACCCTCAATAATCCCTTCATCTCCCCTAACCTTAAAAAAACTTGCTTCTTATAAGCCTTAAATTCACCATTTTTAATTAGTCTCAGGTTTTTTGGCATATTTCGCAAAATTATCTGTGAAACGTAATATGAGTTATCCGTGGATACAGATCTATAAAGCCTATATTATGTTCTTATACCCACTGCTTGAGAATGTCGAGTAAAATGCGAATGACTATAAATAGAAAAAATTAAATTGGAATATAATAAAAATGAATTAGTGTTCCTTTGTAAACGCATTGACTGGACCAATTTGGCTATTTTTTGTATTAAAATGTTCTTAATAGTTCGAACTAGGTTTTTATATAAAAAAAATTTAAAATTTTCCCGAAAATGTTTCAAATTTGGAAAAAACTAAACAGCCTCTTTTGCATGGACTCAAGACCATAGCGCACGAAAACGGCTGTTCGTATAAAAAGCTTAGCAACACATGTTTGTTTACATTCATTACCATAGCAACTTTACTTAGCGTTTATAATCAGTTGATTATTCTTCAAAACCAACAGCTTAGGTTAGATTGACCAACTTAAAGCAAACAAAAACAAAAATCAACTAGGCCTAAAAGTGCTTACTATATTTTAATTCAATTCAAACATTGGTTGTTACATATTATTCTATACTAATATTATAAAGAGGTAAAGTTTGTTTGTTTGTTTGTTTATTTGTTTGTTTGTTTGTATGTAGAGGGTAATCTCTGGCACTACTGAACCGATTGAAAAAATAGTTTTACTAATAAAAAGCTACACTATCCCTGAGTAACATAGGCTATGATTCATTTCGATAAAAACCTTTTTTTATTTCAATATTTATAAATTTAATCGGAAAAATTCTTACGTTAGGACTAGAATGATAATACAACACATGTATTTACATTTATTACCATAGCAACCAATTGAATAAAATAACAGATAATATATTTGCTCCAATATTTCCATTAACAGCTGATTTCAAAATTTGAAGCGATTATTTTTGTATTTCTAGCTTTTAGGTTAGGATTTTAAAGAGTAGACTGGCCTTGCTGGTTCTTTTAACCGTTATTATAACTGCTTTAAAATATAAGAAATAATTTAAATTGAACATTTAACATTATTTACCGTCTTAGTTTTGAGGTTATTATTAATCCAACACCTTTATTATAAATAAAACATAACATATGTTTTTAGAAGGTTACGTTGGGGGTTGGCGTGCGGAGCACGCAGGGGTCTCCCCTAGTTATATATAAAACAGTTGATTTGGATCAAAAACCGGACATAATTTTAGGTTAGGCCTACAATGAACGAAAACACGTTTATTTGCAACCAATTGGGCTAATTTAGAATCAGGTTTTTTTTACAATTCTTCACAACTATCAGTTTATTTAGATTAGGTAAAAGCAAGCAAAAGGTTTAGTGTATTATCTAAACAGGTTTACAAGAACTATAAATATAAAATTTGTGTAGTATATTCTTAAGTGGCATAAAAACCATTTTGCAATTCGATCACTTAAGTCAATGTAATGAAATTGAATAACTACCCTTTAAATTAAATCAAGCAATAGCGGAGCATTGCTGGGTCCACTAGTATAATTATAACAATAGTATAATAATAATAATTCGACCACGCAGCTGAACCGCTGACGTGAGTTGAGCAAATTTCCAAAATTAAGTTTATAGACCGATATTTTAGGGTTTCGACCAACAATTTGGGAAATAGGTCTATTCACGACGGTGCTGAATAGCTGCAAAATGGTTCGCAAGCCATTCCGCATATTGGGAGTATCTTCAATAACACAAAGCATTGCATGCTTCGCACGCCATTCCACATATTGGGATTGTCTTCAATACACAATGCATTGCGTGCTTCGCACGCCATTCCACATATTGGGATTGTCTTCAATACACAAAGCATTGCGTGCTTCGCACGCCATTCCACATATTGGGATTGTCTTCAATACACAATGCATTGCGTGCTTCGCACGCCATTCCGCATATTGGGAGTATCTTCAATAACACAAAGCATTGCGTGCTTCGCACGCCATTCCACATATTGGGATTGTCTTCAATACACAAAGCATTGCGTGCTTCGCACGCCATTCCACATATTGGGATTGTCTTCAATAAACAATGCATTGCGTGCTTCACACGCCATTCCACATATTGGGATTGTCTTCAATACACAATGCATTGCGTGCTTCGCACGCCATTCCACATATTGGGATTGTCTTCAA
>JAGFPH010019465.1:3202-14866 GCA_018207615.1 Philaenus spumarius
AGAGGAGCTGAACCTTTGTCAGGCAGTCGTAGTTAGAAGCTCACTCCGTACACACCTAAATGCATATTAGATTGTACGTAAATTTTGTTATAAATAGTTTAACTACATATTAAATGGTTTATAATAAAATAAAAGGTTTTAATCAATAGTTAAATGGATATTAATTGTTTTTTTTAAACCTAAACGTTCGGAAACGAAACGTAACTGGCGCAGTCGGTAGGACCACAACAATTCGGGAATTAGAAAACAACTCTAATTTCTCAGTTTCAACTGTTAACCGAAGAAGCGGTCGTCTTGAATTTCAGTGCACATGAGTATTCGAGATACTGCAACCAAACAACGGAACTTCTAGTTCGAGCGGATATCGTACCAGCAAGTTCAAGAGGAGGGCATCTCGCCATCACACCAACGGAGTGCATCTCGCCACCAAACAACGGAAGAAGAAAAAGCAACACAACACTAAACGAAAAAGTGAAAAGTGAAAGTGATTACAGTTTTCCCCAAACAAAAGAATGAGCTTATATTTGTGGATTCTGTAAGTAAAATCAATTATTAATAGCTATAAATATTAGACATTAATATTTAATTAATCAAAAATAAATAATCTATTAATTAATTATTCAAATATTATTTAATAAGAATAACAATGGCAACCCCAACACTTAAGAAAGAATATTTAGATGTGATCCCCGAGTATAGCGGAGATGCTGCTATGCTTAGTCGATTTGTTTCCATATGCGATAAAGTAGTTGCAAAGTTTTATGTATCCGAAAATCCAGAAGATTTTCAGAATGAATATTTGTTTTCTTCAATATTAGCAAAACTAAAAGGACAAGCTTTAGATGTAGTTGTAAGTTCAAATACTTATTCATGGGTAGATGTTAGGAAAACATTATTGACAAGTTACCTTGATAAAAGAGATTGCTTTACATTAAATTTGGAAATGTCAGAATTAAAACAAGACTATAACGAATCCCCATTCAAATTCTATGAACGTATTCAAAAACTATTAAATTTACAAATTGCATTTTTTATGAATAAGGAGCCTTCAGCTGTAGATGTTTTATGCACATATGTACAGAAGTTAGCACTAAGAGTTTTACTAAGAGGTTTACAAGAACCTTTAGGATCTCTTATGCGTACTAAAAATCCAACTAACTTAGAGGAAGCATTAAATATGTTGACAAATGATTTTCAGTTTAAAAATAATAAGTTATATCAAAATAACAGACCTATGTTAAGCAAACCTAATCAAATACAAAAGCCTATCCAACAAAAGACTTACCAACCTAAACAACCACCTTACCAAAATACCCAAAATCCATATTTGAATAAACCTTACCAACAACTTCAACCAAAACCACAGTTTTACGCGAATCAACAGCAAAAACCTAATACGAATTACCAACAAAATCAAAGACAATACAAGCCTACACCAATGAGTATTTCGACAAAACAGACGGATAATACTGTTAGGAACACTAGAATGTACCAATTAACAGGGAAATCGACAGAAAACACGTCAGAAGATTGTTTTCAAAATTTTGACCAAAGTGACGAAAATTTCGTAGAAGATCTTGAAACTAACGAACCTTTACAGGATTTAACACATTAAGTTTAGATGACGGAGACAATATAGTTGAGGAAGAAGTTTATTTTTTAGGAGCTACCAGCCTCGGAATAAATTCAAAATAATGAACATTCATAATAAAAATAATGAATTACCATATATTTTTGACCCCAAAACTAATTTTAAAATATTAATTGATACAGGAAGTACAAAATCATTTATAAAAAAAAACTTAGCTTTTGAAATGTATAAAAACACATTGAAACAAGAACCATTTGAAGTATCAACGGCACATGGTGTCTCAAGAGAAAAATATAGCTGTAAATTACTTTTACTTGGAAAGAAAGAAACGAAATTCTATCTATTTAATTTCTATAAATATTTTGACTTTTTATTAGGATTAGACAACATGAAAGATTTAAAATTATGTTTGGACTTTATAAACAATAGATTAAAAACACCAGATAAAGAAATACGTATACTTTACTTCAACACAGAAGAAACAGAATGTAAACAAAAACTTAAACCTAAGTCTAATATTAAACCTAATGTTGACAAAAACGTAAACAGTTACGTAATACAAGCAAGAAGTAAACAAGTAGTTAAGATTAAAATAAAAAATATTCAAAATGGACAGGGAATAATTCCATACACATATTCTAAAGGATTGGAAATACCCCAGTGTATAGTAGATATTGAAAACGGTGAAGCTTTTTGTCCCATAATTAACAATTCAATGGAAGACATGAAAATTACACCAAAACCATTAGAAATTGAATCTTTAAATGACTTTAAAATTTTCGACACATAGGGCCTACATTAATAATAATTGTAACAAGGAAATTATTGCAAATTTTAATTCAATAAATTATAAGAAGAATACATTGGATAAGAGTAAAATTATGACAGAACATATGAATTCGGAAGAAAAACACGAAATATTAAAATTAATAAAAGAATATTCAGATATCTTTCATATTGAAGGAAATGATTTAACTTTTACAAATCAAATAAAACACGCAATTAGAACAACTGACGAAATTCCAGTTAATACAAAAAATTATAGATATCCAGAAATTTATAAAAAGGAAGTAAATAATCAAATTGAAGATATCTTAAAACAAAAAATAATTCAACCTTCAAAATCCCCTTGGAACAGCCCAATTTGGATAGTACCTAAGAAAGCTGACGCTTCAGGAAAACAAAAACTTCGTTTAATTATTGATTTTAGAGGATTAAACTCAAAAACAATAGACGATAGATTTCCTTTGCCAAATATTACAGATATTTTGGTTAAATTAGGAAGATCACAATATTTTACAACACTAGATTTAGTATAAGGTTTTCACCAAGTAGAAATGGATACAGGTAGTATTGAAAAAACAGCTTTTTCAACAGAACATGGACATTTTGAGTTTTTGAGAAAGCCAGACATTCGGATTAAAAAATAGTCCACCATTATTTCAAAGAATAATGAATAATATTTTGCGGTAATACAAGATGAAATTTGCCAAGTCTATTTAGATGATTTAATTATATATTCAACAAGCTTACAAGAACACATAAATCGATTAAAACAAGTTTTTGATAGATTAAGAGAAGCAAACTTTAAAGTACAATTGGATAAAACCGAGTTTTTACGAAAAGAAGTAGCATACCTAGGTCATATCGTTACACCAGAAAGAGTTAAACCAAACCCAGACAAAATAAAAGTTATAAAAAATTACCCTATACCAAAAACAACTAAACAAATAAAAGGATTTCTAGGACTTGTAGGATATTATGGAAAATTTATAAAGGATTTCGCAAATATTACAAAACCTTTTACTAAATGTTTAAAGAAAGATGCAAACATAGATATAACTAAGCAAGAGTATATTGATTGTTTCGAACAATGTAAAAATGTGCTATGTAATGAGCCGATATTACAATACCCCGATTTTGAAAAAGAATTTATATTGGCAACAGACGCAAGTAACATTGCAATCGCAGCCATATTAAGCGAAGAAAAGAAAGGAGCTGATTTACCAATTGCTTACGCCAGCAGAACTCTAAACGGTAGTGAAATTAATTATTCCACAATTGAAAAAGAATTACTAGCAATTGTATGGGCAACCAAATATTTTAGACCCTATTTGTTTGGAAGAAAGTTTAAAATATACACCGATCACAAACCGCTACAATGGCTATTTTCCGTAAAAGAACCAAATTCTAAATTATTAAGATGGAGACTAAAATTAGAAGAATTCGATTATGAAATTAAATATAAAAAAGGAAAGACAAACCAAAATGCAGACGCACTTTCCAGAATTCAATTAAATGTAACTAAAAGAAATTAGCAAATAATGGTAAAGAAATTTACCCAGCTTTAGAAAGACCGAGTAATGAATTAATTGAATCATATTTCCCGGAATTCGATGATTTAGCATCAATGGTAGTAAATCTGGACGAAGAAGAAGACACGGACCAGACCATTCACTCTAATTACGAAGGAAACACGCAAGTGGAAATTCCTATATCAGAAGAACCAGTAAACTATGGAAAAATCAAATCATACTTTCATTAGTTAAATTTCAACCGAAAAAGGTAAAAATTCACAAATTCTTTGGAACATTAAAAATGAGACTATTAGTTGAAATTTCAGAAAATAACTTGGAACAAGATGTAATTAACTTTGTTAAGGAATACTTAGTACCTAGTGTAAAATATAATTTATACTTTGAAAATGATTTTTATGAAAAATTCGCTGCATGTGTATCAAGAAATTTTAGGAATTCTCAATTGAATTTAGTAAAAAATAATGTGAAATTATTAGATGTAATTGACCCTGACGAAAGACAAGAAATCATAAACAATTATCATGTTAGTAAAACTAATCCTAGAGATATTACAGAAACTTGTAGTTAAATAAAACGTAAATATTATTGGCCTAACATTAAAGATAGCGTACAGGAAGTTATAGACAACTGTGACGTTTGTTTACAATCTAAGTATAAAAGAGCCCCATTGAAAACAGAATTAACTCTTACACCTATTCCATCAAGACCAATGGAATCATTAACAATTGACACTGTGACATTTGATAAGGCAAAGTTCATGACAGTGATAGACTCATTTTCAAGACACTTGCAAATGTATCGACTTGTAAGTCAGCATGCGACAGAGATATGTGACAAGCTAATTGACCATTTCACTAGCTACGGCATTCCAGAAGTTATCAATGTTATCATCTCTGATAACGGAACTGAGTTTAATAATAAAGTTATTAAAGAGCTAATGGATTCACACAAGATAAAGATTCACTTCATAAGCACGCAACACCCAGCCTCTAACGGACTATGTGAACGGGTCCTTTCTACTCTAGTTGAACACATTAGACTTTTAAATAATCAACCAGAATTTAAAAATGATACCGTTACAAAGAAAATGAAGTATGCCGTCATAGCATATAACAATACAATTCATTCTGTTACAAAATTAACACCTGTAGAAATATTATTTGGACATATAAAGGTAAACTCGATTTTTGACATAAATTTGGAAAACAAGATCATTAATGATTTTATAAATTCACACAAAGAAAAAACAAAAAAGTTGTATGAACATATAAGGGAAGTAAGTCATAAAATCAAAGAAAATATTCAAAATAAAAGAAATGTAAATAAAGAACCACTTCCGGAAATTCCTCAAGAAGTTTACGTAAAAAACTTACAAAAACAGAGTAAAACCAAAAATAAATACAACAAAGAAGAAGTTATTTCAGTTAACCCAGAAAGGAAAACTGCGAAAATTAAGGCTAGACATTTTAATACAAAAAAGAAAATACACCTGTCAAACATCAAGAGACCTAGGAAGAAAGGAAAACCCTTTAATAATTCAAAAAACCTCTCCTGTTCCAGGTACATCGCATTGCTCAGAGTAACTACAATAAATGGAGTTGAAATTAGGAATATCACTAATAACATAGGAGTAATCCCAATTGAACTTGGTCCAGCAAGACTTAAAACATCCTACCATACCTTTGTCCATAACTCTAATTTAGAAAACTTTATTATTCAGTTAGATAAGATTGATAATTATTATAATGAAGTGTTAATGTTTTTTGATTTAAATTGCCAGCATTGTAATGCAAGTATATATACAAAAGTAGAGTTTACAACAGAAAATAGTGATAAGATTAGAGATATGATGAATTATTTTAAGTATATTAATCACACAAATGATGTACTAAAAGAAAAATTAGAAATTATTATGCTTAAAAAACCAAGAACAAAAAGAGGTCTTATTAATGGTTTAGGATCAGTTGTAAAATTTATTACAGGAAACTTAGACTCTTATGATGGAGAAAAATATGAAAAAATGATAGAAGACTTAAAGAATAATCAAAATAATATGATAAATCAATTTGACTCTCAGTATTCTATTAATGTAAAAATTATAGAAGAATTTAATAAAACAATGAAAACCATTGAAAATAATTTTGATGAATTACATGACAGATTGTTGATTGTACATGAAAAAGTCAGTGATGAAATAAAAATTGAACAATTTAGAAATATTCTAAATCAATTAAATATTGTGTATAATGTTATGCTACAATTAGCACAAGATATTGAAAATTCATTAACTTTTTGTAAATTAGGCACTTTGCACCCAAGTGTAATATCTGCACACGAATTGTTTGAGGAAATAAATAAGATATAATCTTATTATAAAGGAAGATTACCAATAGATCTTAAAATAGAGAATATTTGGGAAATTGAAAGTTTATTGGAGATAAATTGTAAAATTAGTTCGAAGGAAATAATATACTTTATTAATCTACCAATTGTTGAACCAATAGAATACACTTTGTATAAACTAAACTCTGTACCTACTTGGTATGAATCGAATTATATGACAATAATTCCTGTCGTAAAACATGTATTAGTTCATAAGACAATGTCAGGTGAAACAATAATGTTAGGATTAGATCATAAGTGTAATGACAGAATTCACAATTCCCAAATATGCTCATTCACCCAAATTACTCATCAGGACCTTACATGTGAACATTCAATTATAAACTTTGGTACCCCAAATAAATGTAACTATGTAAATTTAGAAATAGAAGAAAACATTGTTAACTGGATTCCAGAAATTGAACAATATTTATTAATATTTCCTAAAAAGGAAACAATTAAATTAATTAATGTAAAAGACACTACTGAAATGTCTATGTATGGTATTTATCTATTACACATAAACAATAATGATGAATTTATTGAATATAATAATCATGTACTTATACATTCAACAAATATTAATACAGGGCATCCAAAGATTCTGGATTCTACAGACTTTAAGTTACAGGCAGACCAACAGCCAGATTTCTCTATCAAACTGCAGAGACTGGACTTAGACGAAATTGAATTACACAAAATTTCAAGGATAAACAAGGCTATTGAGCTAACATCTGATTTAAACATATGGACTATGGTCTTGTATAGTATCATGGTACTAGTGATAATATACATGGCATATAGCTATTATAAAGGTATGATATCGACTTCAAGGGGAGTTGATACATCACCCTACCCAGATGTCTCAACCTACCCCCGAAGTTCTCTTTAGGGATGGAGGAGTTACGTTAAGGAATATTGTATAGCTTGTAATAAATATTAATGATGTTAGCATAAGTTTAGCAAAGTAAGCATAAGTAACTTGGAGAGGAGCTGAACCTTTGTCAGGCAGTCGTAGTTAGAAGCTCACTCCGTACACACCTAAATGCATATTAGATTGTACGTAAATTTTGTTATAAATAGTTTAACTGCATATTAAATGGTTTATAATAAAATAAAAGGTTTTAATCAATAGTTAAATGGATATTAATTGTTTTTTTAAAAGCCTAAACGTTCGGAAACGAAACGTAACTTATATATACAGAAATACTACAGTAAAAATATGCAAAACATATCTAGCCTTTAGACCAGGTAACTAGTCATATCCCGTCAGCTTGGAAGCGAGCCTACCACCGTTTGCTTTACTTCCGCCCTCCTACCCTCAAACCACAGATATGAAAAGCTACCTGGTCTCGCGAGAATCGAACCCGGGATCTTGTGATCAAGAAGACCCCACGTTACCTCTCGGCTACTAAGGCTTGAACAGAATCAAACCCTCTTAGCTACTTTACAAAGTAACCATATTGCCTATCTCGCCCCTTTAGCCTATAACCCGTCGATATAAACGAATTCTTTTCTTCGGGTTAAAGCTCTGTTATTTCGAAATAGTATTGTCACTTTTTTATTTAGCAAGATATTGGTTATTCTATTGTCTGTTTTTTTCTTAACATTTTCGCATGGACATTCAAACTAAATTTATGATATAACATCACTTTCGCTTTGAGAAACATAGTAATATCATACATAAAATTAAACAGGAAAGTCTGTAGAATAATAATATGAATGTAGAGAGCCGAGCCTTAAATAGACAAATTAAAAACATTTATCTTTTACCTTAATCTGTTGTTATATTAATTTCCTTTCGAAAATCCACTAATTTTTTAGTTTTCACTTTTCATATATCACTCAAAAATATTTAATTGGCATTTGATCTCTTTCACTAGGAAATGCTGAAAGATATTTGTTTCAATGTAGGGCTGTTTTACTAATTTTGCCTTAGTTATGATAATAGTTTACACTATGAAATGAGAATTGTTCTAATTAAAAATATATTACTTTCACTCCTATAAATTAATTAATTCCAAGGCATTTTACATAACCATGTCAGATTGGTATGCAGAACACTTTGATAGTTTTAATATATCTTTAAAATTAAAAGAATGCATTGTTCTATCCTTGCCTTGGAATAAAATCAGAAAGTCTCACTGACACAATATATACATCTCTTTATATATTCAAACTTTATATAATTCTAATATGTAGACTAATTATATATTACATACACATTGTAATTATTAAATTTTGAAAAGGTTTGGCTTTTGTTAGTTGAACCTCAAAAGATATATTATTACTTTATTTATAATAAATATAGAGTTGCATGTTGTGACTTAAGGGTCGGCTCTATTAAAACAGAAAGCAACCTGCGACTCCAGCGTAGCGGCGGTAGGTTACGCGGACATTGCTCATCCTAAATCCATTTAAAACCCGCAATTGTTCAAATAGCGTTTTTTTTTTAAATACCAAACTCTTGGGGACAAAATTCTTTATCCGAATGGCTTCGTAATTTTTAGCTATAATTAATAGTTACAACGTAAAAAAATATTTAAAATCACCCTAAGCGGCGGTAGGTTACACGGACATTGCTCAGCCTAAATCCATTTAAAACCCGCAATTGTTCAAATAGCGTTTTAAAAAAAATAACAAACTCTTGTGGACGAAATTCTTCATGCGAACGGCTTAGTAGTTTTTCGCTATAATTAATAGTGGCAACATAAAAAAATATTATTAAAAATCAATGTTTTAAATTATTAATAAACATTAAACAAAATGTTTGTCTTTGTTTTGGAAAAGCCATTTGCATGCATATTGGCCATAGCTTTAAAATGGCATATCGTTCGTAATTATCCGATCAAAAATAAAGGAAAAATTTGGATTTTAATTTAACATTGGTCTTATGGAGTGTCAGCCAACATGGCCGGCAGCTAGAGCCGATCCTTAATATGCCATTTTCCTACCACCTAATTCAAACTTCAACATAAGTTTCAAACATTATTATGAAATTACACATTTTGCAGAATTTAAACATTATTTTAATTACTTTAGTATAAGGCAGCAATGTTAATTTCCCTAAAATAAATAATTTATTTCCTAGCAAAAATAAAAAAAAGCAATGACATCAAAAGTTTTGTTCCGATAGACCTAAGGTCCATAGAAAATCCAAAAGTCAATTTCGAATTAATTAAAAGCTTTTTTTAATTATGTTTATTTATCTCCAGATTTCAGGCTTCACTTGGTAAGCTTATCAAACTAAATTAATTGTTTGTTTGGTAACATATACTTAAGATATTTTTAATTGTAAAGGGATTTTTAAATGGTAAAATCAAGGCAAACTTTTAATATTATTGATTTCTGCAGAAAACAATTTTACTAATTAAACTAAACAAAAATTTTGCCTTACTTTTAATAACATTTTGTTTTGTCTTTAATTAAAATATAGCGTTTTTAAACATCGAAATGAGGATTGTGATTTCACTTGGCATGTTTAAAATAAAGAAAAACATTATCAAATTCAACAATTTGTTTGTTTGGTAACATAGGCATAAGATATTTGACGTTTATATTTGTAAAGGGATTTTTAAATGGTAAAATCAAAGCTAACTTTTAATATATTTGATTAGTTACACTAAACAACAATTTCGTCGTACTTTCCATAGTTTCGTTATAACATTGTATTCTGTCCTTAAGTAAAAGGCACGATCCCAAGAACGAGTGAAGAAGTCGGGCTGAAACAGAAGAAGAAACAGAGAAAATCATTCCCCGAGACCGGGCCGGCAGCAGAACACCTTGATCCGTACCTAAACATCACTGGCAGTGGGATCCCGGAGCTGCGTGAAGGCCCGACTCGAGTTCTGAAGTGAAGAGTGAATTTTATTAACCACTATGTCAAATTTGTACAAATCCTTCAAACGGGCTGGGCGTGAATAGCGAATACACATATACACATCGGATCATGCATGTCCTCAGACTATTGTTTTTATAAAATACTAGCATGCACCCGTGGCTTCGAACACAGAAAGAAAAAGTTGGTGAATTAACATCGGATGCAATAATTATTTTTTAATTCTGACATAAGATCTGGGTTTCCTGGTCAAAAAATCCGCCGCGTAGTCAGGTTCGTCCAAATCTATCGGTGTTTTCATGTTTCCAAGCGCATCCAGCAACGTTCTCCTATGATAAAATCTGTACATCTCGGCGTACATTCTCCCTCAAGTAATTGCTCTAAGGGGTGTAATTGCCCAATTTTACCCTTAGTTGCAAGTAATCGAAGTTGAAATATTTTTCATTTTTATAATACAACTTAAGAATAATATGTACCAAATTTCAGCTATCTAGCTCTATAGATATTAATAGAAATTATGTTTAATGTATAGGGATGGTAACACAATTAATGTTTACCGCAAGTAACTTAGTCGCAGGTTACAAATATGCGTTTGGTTTATTTTTTCTTAGTACCAATTAAGAAATAAGTGCAATACATTAATTTTAGCTCTCTAGCTTAAGGCTCGGCTCCCTACATTCAAAACGGCGAAGTTGGGTACCAATTTCAATGTTAAATAACCAAAACATATTTTCACTACTAAGCATATTTTTGTGTTGTTTTTGTCAAAAAACGAAAGCTGTATTTTTTTCTTAAAGTAAAATAGATTGTGGGTGTTGATTGCTAAGGTTTTTTCAATATCTCTTTTTGCAACTGAACAAAAAATTAATAAAGTTTACTATTTATATCATAGGTTTATGAAAACAATAAAACGGGTTTTGAAAATGCATTTAGCAATCAACATCCGCATATGACAGTACTTCAAAATAAAACCAAATTTTTAAATTTATTCCACGAATTAACAGAAAAAAATGACTTATTCTGTAGCATTGCTCTTATGAGAATCAGATTCAATATGGCGGACAGGGTAGCGCCCCCTTAAAGAAAAGTACAAACATTTATATTTATTGTTTTATGGGTATTTAAAAAAAAAAATTCACTCGTTAGACCCAAGTAGGCCTAATCGAAATGCTAGTGCATTGCTGAGTGCATCGCAGGGCCGCGGAGTGTATGAATAGGCCTACAGCCGTGAGTGCATTACTGTTCCTAATACCACTTATGAAACAAACGTGTCAATCAACAGCTCTTTAGCTTCATGGGAAATATAACAATTCTTTTATTTTTAAGAGGCTGTTACCCCCAGTTCACCAATTAGACGCATCTATTTAAATTACGTGTTTTATTATTTCTTTCACATACAACATTTAAAATTAATAAGTGCCGAATTTCAGCCTTCTAGATTGGGAAGTTAGCAGAATCTATATTGTTTGTTTTAGGGGTTGTTATCACATGTTCACCCCTCAGCAGAACGCGACAAAATGCAAATCTGATTTACA
>JAGFPH010019467.1:0-10092 GCA_018207615.1 Philaenus spumarius
ATGCTAGTAGTTCTCTCTAACTGTTTACGTGTCTTGTTTGTCTTTTTACCTCAGCAATCCAAACAATGTCAGTTTGTATGTACGTGTAAAAGACCAAACTATTTTCTTTTTTTTTCTCTTGTAAGTTTTTACATCCCTTTTAGTCACTATCCCAATTCAATCATTAAGTTACTGTTCTCCCATTTGTCGTTACATGTTTAGACGACACCCCCTTCTAAGACTCTGAATATATATGGTTAAGAACCATGTTACCAAATTAGTTATCAGTTTGTAACCATCACTGATGATGATGGCCTGGTCATCGAAACGCGTTTGAAGTATTAAACGTTTTTTATGAGAAACTGTGTTCTGTTTTTTATTTATTTAAGTTATTTCTCATAATTCCAGTTCAAGTTTAAATTTTGATAACATTTATAGTTTATAATTTTTAGAAAATCTGTTAAATACAATAACCATTGTTTTCAGGGAAAGATGGTTAGAAATTTAATAGAAATTAAGCTATGTATTTAATAGTACATTACAAATTTATAAATACAAATTATTATTGACATATATATTTACATATATTACAAACATAATATAAGTCACATTTTTTTAAAGTTCTTAAAAAATCAAGAAAACGAATAGGGTTAGAAGGGTTTTTATCAAAATACTACTAAAGGGTGAAAACGACAGGAATTATTTGAACTGAATATTTCAATAAAAGTGGGGACGATTTTTAAAATGCAAATAATATTAGGAGAAACCACTGAGGTTCCGAACGCCAACAAATAATTATCAGCGAATTTCCATAAGAAAGACAAGCTAAGGTCGGGAGTTGTCAATGAGCACAGGTTATAGTCGTCAGAACAATTTTTTTTTGGTTGGGATTGAAGGTTATATTTATACATATTTATATATGTATATTCACACGCAACAGGATGGAGAAAAGTCTGTAAACAGTTTAATATTTCGTGTATAAAGAAAATTTGAAGGTAGATGTGATAGGAGGAACCTACTCTATGTAAACAATACTTTTTTATTAAGATTTCAAAAAAATTATCCGCCATCTTAGATCCGCAATTTTGAATGTAACTTTGTTTTTTTAATGGGAAGGTATCATGTGGTACATCATTTCGATGTAGAATTTCAAGAGAAGAAAACCAACGGTGAAATTTGCACATCCATATCTTTAACTGATTAAAAATGGCGGCCAAAAAGAAAAAAGCTACTAAATCGTGTTTACCGATTTTGCCCCATTTTGCTGTACTATTGTTTTAAAATATTAGTTATTCTTCTTTCTGGAATCAGAATTACATAAGCTTTCAAGCGATATAACATACAACAATATTAGGTTGAAATAATCGGAATCAATTTTGAAAAAATCTAAATAACTGTCCCTAACTCAAAATTTTTAAATACATCCAAATATCGATGTGTGGCATATCGTTTGAAAGCTTGTTTAATTCTAAATAATAAAGAAAAATTCATATTTAAAAAAAATTGTTCAGCAAAATCAGAAAACATGATTTCGTTGTTTATTAACGCCATTTTTAGTTGATTAAAGATATAGATGTGGAAATTACATCGTTGGTTTCCTCTTGAAATACTACATTTAAATACCTTCCCATTAAAAAAAAAAGAAAGTTACATTAAAAATGGCGGATCCAAGATGGCGGATAATTTTTTTTTGAAATCTTAAAATAGTATTTTTACGTAGAGTAGGTTCCTCTGTCACATCTACCTTCAAATTTTCTTTATATACGAAATATTAAACCGGATCCAGACTTTTTCTTCACCCTGTATATACCCAGCTGTTTGCGTGTGTATATACAATACTGAGGTGCAAACAAATTTGACTTATGTATTTCGTACACACAGGCAATTCAGCGCCTTCGTGTGTAGACCAATATAAATTTAATTTTTAAAATTACCTCAACTCACGTCAGCGGTCCTGCTGCTTGGTCAGATTATTTAATAAGCAATATTAACTACTTAAAGAGATTCATTGGATTGGACTAATACAGACAAATAACTAAACATTTGACAAAATGGGGTTAGAGTCGTCTATACTGACATAATTTAGTCATTATTATTATCTTACATGATTCTTCAAACGGCCGAAGATTTACGGACGACTCCTGTGGACAAAGTTAGACGAATGTTATAACAAAATTATTTAAATCTTGGATTATAACTTACACCGAACTTTGTGAAACAAACTCTCTCCATCGTAATAACTCGACTCTGAGCCCTACTCGTGTCCATATATCGATTACAGATTCGATTAATTAAAAAGTGAACGGTTCAATATCTTGACTCAGATCTTGAGCACACGCAGTTGTCTAGTGATTATTTTACTACTTACTTTACTCAAGTAGATGTTATGAGAATACATATTAAAATAATTCAACCACGCAGCTGGACCGCTGACGTGAGTTGAGCAAATTTCCAAAATTAAGTTTATAGGCCTATGTTTTAGGGTTTCAAACAACAATTTTTGAAATAGATCTACTCACGAAGGCGTTGAACAGCTGTCTGTGTGTACGCAATATATTAGTAGAATTTGTTTCCTCCTAGTGGCCTCGCGAGTTTGCACCACGTGGCTTCGAACCGGGTACTTTTATGGTGTTTTACGTTTTGGTCGATTTTGAGGGAACCAAGCGAGCTATAAGGTCACGTAAAAAATCCAAATGTGCAGAATAACATCCTACATTTATATTTTTAGAAAGAAACTCTAAAAAATTTCATTCTCGTAGTAAAAATCTCAAAAAACAGTTACTTCCGGTCAAAAAACGTACTTCCGGTTGTTGGATTTTTTTTGCTAACAAACTCTTCCGAGCGACGTAGACAATCAACATGTGTACCAAATTTGAACCAAATCGGACTTAAAATGCGCCCGCTAGAGTGCGAACACATATATATATGTATCATTTTTAATGACACCCCAAAACGTGTTCTAGGGACCATGATCGGTGCTCATTTGCTACTCCCGACCTTGGGTCTTACCATAAGGGCCACTGCTGCAATAGCTCATTTTTCCTATGGAAATTCGCTAATAACACATGCGTCAGCATGAGTTTATATTAAATTAGGCCAATCACAATCATTACATATGTCGGCTCGTTTTCTATATAATAAAACATATTTATGATTGTTTTCACTTTTAAAAGAAATTATGTTTTCTACCACCTTGCATGAAGTAATTCCACACGTCATGGAAAACACAAGAAGTGTTTTGTATACCAGATACCGTTTGTATGTTTTCCTTTGTATTTTGTACTACAAGCGGCTTCGCTCCCATGCATATTACATTGAATGAAAGAATTATCATCAAAAAATTGAGAGTTAACTGATAAAAAAACTCCAGTTTCGTCCAAATCAATCTGTTTCCCATTTAGGTTACATACAAGATCAGCTATTCGCCTGTAAACGCAAAACCCCCGAATTATCGCAGTTTGTTTAGGTTTAAGTCTAAGAAACAATTTTCCTACGTGCCAAATTTTAAGTCATCGTCTAGGATGAACATAAAGTCCAAAACATAAAGTCCCTTCAATTTCCAAGAACCGTCTGGGATATTCTACGACGTTCTTGAACCTTCTGGAAGATTGTATGACTTTCCGGAACACTCAGGAACAATCTGTCCAGTATCGGCCACTTCGGCTCTTAATCAGCTTAACCGACGATACGTTCATTCCATACGTTCAGCTTCCATATGACGTTCATTGGTGTGACGAACTCTTTCTACAACCCCTGCAGTTCCAAAACGAAACCTTCTTCGTGGATGAGGTAGAGGGCTGCCATGACATATAACCCCATGGGTCTTTGGGGGTGGGTTGCTGTGTTAAAGTGGTCTTAATGGACAAACCAAGCTTATACAAAATACAGTATTGATTTGAAAAGACAATACAGACTCTACAATTGTTTTTAGATTTCTTCTAGTTCTACAATAATTAAAAAACGGTTGTCAAATATGAAAATAAATTAAAAAATTTCTTTTCAGTAAAAAATTGGTTTCTGTATTTTAAACTAGTTACAATTGCAGTGTTAAATTATCATGCTAATCCTCACGGTTGATGAGGTTTAAGGATTACCATCTTAATCCTGGCAACAAAAGCATCCTAAAGACTAAATTAGAAGCAGGATTCACCGGGATATAACTTTGATTGTACTGTCTCGTGAACAGATATGTTAAAGAGTATACAGAGTGTTCTACCAACTTTATCATGTTATTTATTTAGCAGCTCAAAACTATCAAATAATATAATGGAACCGATCTTTCTCAGTTTAGAAATTATCCATCTGTATGTGCGTTTTTGAAAAAAAAAATATCTCATTAATTAACTGTTCAAGATAAAATCGTGAAACTCACCATGCAAGGTTTTTTATATTTAATTTGACTGCAATTTCAAGATGGCGGAGGTCGAAATTTTCAAAATTTAATATCTAAAAAATAAAACATTTACAAGAAAATGTTATGTAAAACAAATGTAGACAATTTAGATAATTGGATCGGGGTAGGGTGGTGTATGGTTGGTTATCCTATATCGCGACGCACACGCTGTGGGTCCAGGAATTTTGTATGAATGACAGGAGTTTTTTTTAGATATTAGAGCGATATATAGACCTAACCTAAAAACGCTGTTAGTTATAAAAAAAATAACCGAACCTAATTTTGACTAGTAGGTTGGTATGAATAAAATGTAAATGCTTTGAAAAAATGTGTTTCGGTTCAGAATAGGCCTAACCTAAAATTGTGTTAAGATTTTAATCCAAATCGGATATTTTATTTATAAATAGTAAACCCCCGTGAAAAATCACAGGCGGATTAGTTTGACGAAAATATGAAATACATCATTTATACAAAATACTATTTAAAAGCAACACACTTCATTTAGGCCTACCAAACTATGAATGCTGACGGGGATTTTAAACTCGGTAAATGTGTACAACTATAAGGATTATAAAACGGTAGGCCTATTTGTTAAACTTTTGTATTTATAAACGTTATTATATATTTAAAGAAAGATACAATTTTTATCTTTTAATTGCTTTTTATTTCATATTGATAGATCAAATTATGTAGAAGTTATTATTAATATTATAGTGAAGAAATTAATAATGGAATATGTTTATACGAAGATGGTCGAATGTTTCCGAAGCCAAACGAATAGGTATTTCTTCTTTACATTTTTATAAACGAATATTTTGATGATACAAGGTTGTATTTATATACAATTATAACCTCAAAGCATATACTATAACGTATTCTAACATACATTAGTTCTAAAATTCATATTTAAAAAAATAAATTTCATAAAAAATTATAATGTTTGAAGTTGTAAACATAACCCCAAAATATGATCTACACTGGGTTTGTTTAACTATTACAGATGATTGTTGAAATCAGGTGTTATATTATATGTTACTCGGGTACTTACGGACGTACACTCGCTTTTAGAGGAGTTGATACGTAACAACAGATGTTTGAGTTGTGTCGTAATACAGTAAGAGTTTTTCGTAGATTTTTGATGATTTTGCTTTTATTTTGATTAACCTAAAAAAAAAACTGTTGGTCGTGTAGAAACATAAATCGATTCTAAATTTGCTTAGTATGTGCTATGGCAATGAATATAAATGCACTCAACAAACATGTGTTGTAAATCTTGTAATCGGAATCAGTTGTTTTCTGTTACAGTGCTGGTAGTGAACTTTCACTATTTGTACGATTTAAAGTATTTTGTATTGTACGTCTATGACAACATAAGAGTATACCTTTAAGTTTTCATATTTTAATCTGAAGTGGTTTTTGCTCTACTTTACTATGTCAGTCAGTGATGACAAAGCCAAGCTGAGCTTAAAAGTCCGGAGAAGGTAATAAATCTCCTGAATATTAAATTGTATTTCCACATTTCAGTTTTAGAACAATAATTTTGTACGTGCTGCACAGTACATTGTAATATATCAAATTAAATGCACTTTATTGTGGAAAATTTGGCCGCAAATTTCATTACGAAATGGCAGTTACTAAAATGTTTAAATCTTTAAGTTCTAAGTTCTTCAGTTTTTTTCAACCTATGTGTAGTCAGAATTGTAATAATTTTCTTAATATCGTAATATTTTATTTTTCGAAACAAACAAAAAATATCCGTAATACGTTACCTTGAACGCCTTTCGTGAAACCATGAAAAAGAAAATGATTTTATAAAACGTCCAAATCATAGACTAAAATTATGTTTGTTCAGTCTTCGTCGAACTCGCCCCCTCCATCAATCAACCATTATCAGTTAGTGTCATAGTTTATGTATGCAGATCTGGGATGGAAGCCAACAACGGATGACAGAGGGCAGAAGGGTGTTGTTTTAGCCTATATACCGAGAGTTCACGACTCTATAGTAGATATTTGTATTTAAATTAATTACAAACTAAAGCGAATTATAATTTGTGTGTTTAAAATGTTTTATTTCATCATCGGTTCATCACCATTGCCTAGAAGAGCTGTTACAGTAACATTCATTACATGAACTAATAATTTTAAAATATTTATTAAATATCACAAAAATTCAATATATTGCGTTAATATATGTACCAACATTTTATTCTGGATAAGATAATATCCAGTCAGAGCCTGATTGTAAGCGTCCACCTTAGTGTGTGTTACATTTAATAATTATTACAATTAACAGAAAATACAGGTTAAAAAATATTGATCGTATGATGACATTATATTGTAACAGGACGTGTCTTTAGATAAAATTAAATGAACTAAACAGTTTCATGAAACTCGTACAATATTATTTAATTACTCTCTTAATATATATTGTCACTTACGTTCGGTACAAATCCTGCAATCGATTTTAAACTAACTTCCCAATTAGCCAGAGAATTTAAATTTTAAACTTAGTTTGAAGTGGATGAAAATTAACTCACTTTCTGGTTATAAAAACAATGACAATGACAAAATGGTTTCCTATCATTTCTGTATGTCAAATGTTAACAGAATTATCGATAAAAAAACTAAAAACATAGTTTCTTCGTAATTGTCTACAACATCCAAATACCCTAAAACTTTTTTTTTTTAATTCCTATAGTTTTAATAAATAGCGTGAACAATAAGGTTTTACATTGCTCTGAAATGTTGATTTTAGACTAATTTTAAATGTTGTAAACAAAATTACCAGGAAATTATTTTTTCAGTTTTTTCCTAAAACTCAGTTATTTTTCACGTACAGAAGCGACAAACATCAATTTTGTCTGTCGTTAAAAAATACCAATATTTTGTCTCTTGTACATATTTTACTACTTTAACGGTTTTCAAGATATTATACTTAACCAATTTGTTACAGCCGTCATTATAAAAATTATTAAAATAAATTCTTGGTGTTTGTTACACTTGTAAATCATAACATAAAAAATTCGTATATCGAATTTTAACTCAATATCTTATCTATTTCTGGATTACAGTAAGGTTTCGTTAAAAAAAAATGCGGTTGCGACTAATTCAGGCTGAATTCGGAAAAAATTACTTTTTGCTTTAATTTTAATTCATACAATCCTATCCTGTATAGCCCACTAAGATTTTTTTGTGGCACTCCGTATATTTTTAAGAATATAAATATAAATCACAATATTACTATTGCAAAGCTTTAAACTTATAATTAAATTTAATAATTTTCTTTAGTATGTTGTAATTTTCTAATTTCTCATAAAATCTTGTTCATGTCTACTGTTACTTTAATATGGATGCTCTAAAACAAACAAGCAAATTTTCGAACAATAATTTACCTTTAATAAATGCAAATTCCCATTCAACAACAGCTTATTTGAAAATACGTCGTCAATAGCATACATTATAGACAAATACAATTGGTTTGCATGTATTCAAAGCGGGTGGATGTAGACCCCATTCAGTACCCAGCATTAAAAGCTTCTTGAATAATAAATACTCCCGTCCCAAGTTGAAGGCACATAATGGATTGTTAAGACTCAATAGGTAAGAATGTTTCCGTACGAAAATGTATATGCAGTATCACTGTCTACACGATTGAACTATATTTCGTATTTGTATGTACATGTTACATCACCGTAAAACAAATAATATCGTATAAAACAAAATTTCATTCAGGTACGAAAAATCTAAAAAAAATGTACATCCGGTTGAAAAACGTGCTTCCGGTAGTTGGATTGTTTTGGCTAACGAACTGGCACGACCGACTTAAAAACACAACGTGTGTACCAAATTTGACTTTAATATATCACGGTGGCATTCAGGGTATTAGGGTCGAAATTGAATTGACCGTTCAGTAACTGATGTTCGCCATTTACATTTTGATTTGAATCCCTTATAAATCTCGTAACCCTCAACAGCGATCATCAATTTTCCTTCAGAGAATGGATTAATCGTTTCAATGTTACTTTGACAAACCGTGTAGTTTTAACGAATTAGCTACCTTAGTCGATTCTACCTGAAGATGGTATAAAAGTTCCGAAACGCGTCATATATGTTAAAAAGGAGTCAAACAGATAAAGATAAGATATTTTATTCTATTAAGTTTTATCCCGAATTTGTATTTTCGTTTTAGTTAATTTCATTTTGTTAAGCAATTATGTTGAATTGCACCATTTCAAAGTAGCATTAAGATAAACAACAATTTTTAAATCAAATGTAATATCAAACAAAGTAATATAAAATCATTTTTAACTCTTGGCTGTTGTTTTTAGCAAAACCAATACAGTATGTATAATTTGCATAGGTATTTTAAAATAATTAAAACTTACAAAGTGTATCACATTGGCAAATATATTGATGTTTTTTAGGAGGCAATAACACTCACCATAAACATTGTACTAATCCAGTGGAAATTTACCGCAAAGTTTGGCTTATTTTTAATACTCGAGCAACGTAGCTTTCCACGTTCAAGCCCACTTCAAACTTTTTCGAGGGACGTTATTAGCTAGATTTTCTCCAATGAGCAAGTTTTCTTTTGAAAGCATTTTCAACTGTCGAGTCCGTGAACCAACCACTTTGCTCTTGTTAAACTCACATATTTGATTTTTAACACTAGTAACCTACGGTCAATATTTATGTGCTTAAAGGTGTACGTGAGTAATTTGTTTCCATCTATATACTCGTATATAAAATCCAAATACCACTGACTTATTGATGATCACTATATCTCAAAAACGACAAAACATATTAACTTGAGACTTAACATAGTGGTTCCCCTTATGCTTTAGATTTGCAATAAGACGGGATTATAAAATATTTTGCGTTTAAGGTTATTACAACGTAAAAAGCGTTAGAAACATAGAAAAAATCCAAATACCACTGGCTGGCCGATGATCACTATTTCGCAAAAACTACCAAACGTATTAACTTGAGACTTAACATAGTGGTTCCCCTTATACTCTAGATGGGCAATAAGACGGGATTATAAAATATTTTGCGTTTAAGGTTATTACAACGTAAAAGCGTGAGAAACATAGAAAAAATCCAAATACCACTGGCTGGCCGATGATCACTATTTCTCAAAAACTACCAAACGTATTAACTTGAAACTTAACATAGTGGTTCCCCTTATGCTTTAGATTTGCAATAAGACGGTATTTTAAAATATTTTGCGTTGAAGGTTATTACAATGTAAAAAGCGTGAGAAACATAGAAAAAATCCAAATACCACTGGCTGGCCGATGATCACTATTTCTCAAAAACTACCAAACGTATTAACTTGAGACTTAACATAGTGGTTCCCCTTATGCTTTAGATTTGCAATAAGACGGGATTATAAAATATTTTGCGTTTAAGGTTATTACAACGTAAAAAGCGTGAGAAACATGGAAAAAATCCAAATACCACTGGCTGGCCGATGATCACTATTTATCAAAAACTACCAAACGTATTAACTTGAAACTTAACATAGTGGTTCCCCTTATGCTTTAGATTTGCAATAAGACGGGATTTTAAAATATTTTGCGTTTAAGGTTATTACAACTTAAAAAGCGTTAGAAACATAGAAAAAATCCAAATACCACCGACTGGCCGATGATCACTATTTCTCAAAACCTACCAAACGTATTAACTTGAGACTTAACATAGTGGTTCCCTTATGCTTT
>JAGFPH010019469.1:0-15224 GCA_018207615.1 Philaenus spumarius
TCTAAGAGAAACTCGCGATGCTCGAGGTACTGTCTAAATTTCTCTACTCCAAAGATTACGGCCAGGCATTCTGACTCATACGCAGAAGAGGCTTTTCTTTCCGCAGGTGTTAAGGTGCGGGAAGCATAGGCAATAGGTTGACGAGAACCGTCAATTTCTTGGAGTAGGACTGCTCCTAAAGCGCACGAACTCGCGTCCGTTTGAAGGACAAAAGGTTTGTCGAAATTAGCCATACGAAGTACGGGAGGTTGCGCAATGGCATTACGCAGATATTCGAAAGCAAGTTGTTGCTCAGTGTTCCAAACGAACTTTTGTCCTTTCCGCCGGAGCAGATTCAGAGGAGCGGCGTGTTCAGCGAAGTTTGGGATAAACTTAGAAAAAAAATTGACCATACCAATAAAGCGTGACACAGCTTTTGGATTGGTGGGTTTAGGAAAAGTTCTGATGGCCTTGGTTCTTTCTGGGTCGATTTGCACGCCTCTAGCAGAAACTAAATGTCCAAGGAAACTTATCTCTCTTACTGCAAAACGAACCTTATCGGGATTAACCGTAAGTTTCGCTCTTCGCAAGCGAGATAGGACTTCACGCAGATGTTTGATGTGCTCATCCCAAGTCTCAGAATAGATGACTAAGTCATCGAGATAATTGAAAACGAATTTAAATTTGATGTCTGAGAAAACTTGGTCTAGAAGTCGAGTTAGAACTTGAGCGCCAGTACAAAGTCCAAATGGGACTCGTGTAAACTGGTAGAGCATCCAAGGGGTACAAAAACTGGTGAGATGTTTAGAACTCTCGGTGAGTGGAATCTGATGGTAGGCTGAATTAAGGTCAAACACAGTGAAAAACTTGGCTCCCACAAACCAATTGAAGCACTGGTGCAGATTAGGAAGGGGTACGGCTTCGATTACGATATGTTGATTTAGTTTTCGATAATCGATGACCATTCGGGGTTTCTTTTCAGGATGTTGAACAAGAAACGCTGGAGAAGAATAATTGGAAATGCTTTTCTCTACTACTCCTTTTTCAACGAGGTCCTTGATGTGCTCCCTCAAAAATTGCATTTTCGGAGGGGCCAATTGATAGGGCTGGCTTTTCACCGTTATATTGTCTTTCAGCACTATTTCATATTTAATTAGGTCGGTGAGTCCTAATTCAGTAGTAAGGACATCAGGGAAATTTTCTATGAGTCCTGAGATCTCCTTTTGACATTTGTCATCAAGGTGACTCAGTGGATTTTCGGTGACCTGAGTAGCAGAGGATAAAGTAACTGTAGGAGGTAACCTTTTTTGAAAATTTACTAATTGAAAGGGTTTAGCCTTATAAAATTTAAACGTGAAGGTGCCTTGGAAAAGATCTAAAATGAGTCGACTTTTCAGAAAGAAATCGGACCCTAGGATGAGAGGACACGACAGCTGAGGTGCCACTAAAATTTCAAAATTCCAGCTGCAGTGCTGTATTTTAATATGGACTTTACAAGCTAGATTGATCCCTAGCTTTTCTCCGTTTGCGGTGAGGCACTCCGATTTTACCTCTTGAATTTCTTTAATTACATTTAAAGATTCTAAATGTTCAAAAAGATCAGAAGACATGATGCTCCTGACTGAGCCAGAGTCCAACAAGGCGTTAGTCTTAAAATTTTTAAAATTCACTTCAACAAGAGGTAGAATCTTGTTGCTCAAACCTCTAGATTTTAAGGACTTATAAGTTTTTCTCGTGAGAGAATTATTAGCTAAGGGAGAAAAACTATTGATCTTATCTTTACCTTTTTTGAAAGAATGGCACTCCCAGTTATAGTGACCAGTTGTTCTGCAGTTGAGGCACGTGGGCCTTAAGTAAAAGGGTGCAACTAATCCCTGTTTAAAATTTGAAGAGTGACAAGATTTAGTGGATGTTGAGAGATTACACTCATGTTTAGAATGTAGTTTGGACCTATACTGATTGTGTATTACCCCAGGTTTAGTATGAAAGGGAACAGATTTATTTAAAAAAGGTGTCTTACGTGGTAAGGTTTTATTTAAGTATGCAGGTTTAAAAAAAGATTGATAAAATTTGATGTGACTATAGTCGTTTCTTACTGTAGGAGCTTTGATTGTAGAAACGACTAATTTTCGCTTCTTGAAATGTTTATTTGGATGTGGAGAAAAGTTATGTTGATACTGTCGACGTTGATTTAGATGAGAAGAAAAATTGTGTTGAATTTGTGTTCTACGATTAGGATACTGCCTACACTGCGGGCTTGTATGACCTCTTCGGCCACAATTATAACAAATAACGGGCGACCTTATGGGTCTAACTTCGGGTTCCGACCTAGAGAAGCTTTTTTGGGTAGACAATCTTTCTTTATCTGTATATAAAGTATTATTGACTTGGGTACAGATGGTGTCCAAGTCATTAAAGTTTACAGGCTTTTTAGCGAAAACCAGACAGTTTCGCACTTCCGGCGAGAGAGCATCTACAATAACCTGGGTGATTTCGGCTTCATTTTTATTGACAAGAAGCACCTGCGCTGCTTCCTTGATGTCGGAGACAAAATGGTGCAGAGTCTCTCCCAAACCTTGAGGTCTAAAGAAAAGATCCTGCTCCAAAGTGTTCCGACGTTTAGCAGGAATAAAATTGTCTAGAGCCTCTCTGTGGAAAGCACGAAACGTCGTATGCTTACATAAGCAAGAGCTTAACGGTTCCTTTGCGTATGGCATAAGGATACTTAAAATATTTCTTTTAATGTCCGGGTAAATTCTACATAAGGACAAGGCAATTTTGATGAATTTAATAAGCTTCTCTAAATCGAAGCCGTCTGTTACGGGCAAAGTTGCTATTAACTTTTCAGCGGGATGGCTAAGTTTGCCATAGACTACTTCAGGAGTGGACTCCTGTGCCAAAATAACGGGAGCAGGTACGGAGCCTGTGTTTAGCGAATTTCTTTCGCTTGACTGCTGCCCTAAAATCGAAATGGTGGGAACTGTGGTCACGTTGATTTGGTGCGGCGCTGCGGACTGCGTAGAAATTGCTGACTCATTTAAATTATCTGTGGAGAGCGACTGGAAATTTAATTTAAGCATTTGCAGAGCTGCCAACATGCGGTTACATTCTGCATTGTGTTCAGTGGCATTTAAATTTAAGTTATTGATACCTGTAATTAATAGGCTCAGCCTAGCTTCAAATAGTTCGAGCCTTGTATTGAAACGAACTAATTCTAAATTTTGTGTGGAGTTTAAATCAGAAAACGTATCATTTAAATCGTCAAGAGTTTCCTGAGCAAGGTCTAACTGCTCCTCAACATTATCAACAGTGATCTTATTAGCACAAGGCTCAGAACCCGCCTGAAGTAGGCCTCGCAAACTAGGTCGCATTGTCCTTACAGTGCCAACACCGCCTCCTCGCACCATTACCTCAAAAGAAAGTTCTGGCTTTCTAAGATAATCAACTATTTGTTGTAAGTCCGACATGTTTATTTAATTAAATAAAAAAAAAGCCAGGTGATAATTTGGAAAAGAGTTAAAAAAGCTATGTGTACGTGAATAAAAAAAAGGAATTAAAGACAGATACAAACAGAGAGAAATTTTGTAATTTTTTTGAATTTTATTAAGTTTCTATCTATTTTTGGATTTTATGAAATTTTATTAATTTTTTTTGGATTTTATAGTTTTTTGTAATTTTTTTTGATTTTATTTGTCTCTGCTTGGATATATCTAAAATTGTATGTAAAAAGGGAAGCCAAAAAAAAAAAACAAAAATTTTTAAAGTTTCATCAAAAAAAAATATAGGTTTATGAAATATGTCGTAGTATGAGAAAGGTGCGACGGATGAAGGAAATATCGGTAGGAAACAAGAACAAGGACCATTGAGTTACCACCAAACGAAAAATTAAACTATATAATAACTATAATCACAGAGTGTGACTAAAAGCAAAACTAAATTTAGGCCTATCTGACAACCGGACAGCTGAACAAATTTTAAATGGAAAGTAACCACGCGAACTGTTACCAGAAAACATGTACCAATCTTACAAAAGAACAATTAAGGGAACGGAAGCAATACTGGGCCACATAGATTGGTACTGTTCAAAACTTACCTTAGAATTTAAGTATCACCAAAAGTAGGAATATTTCAGCTTATCTCTTACAATGCACAGGATACCTAAAGGTTACCTCAATAAACCATAGAAATAGGTATAATTTTTAGGTTTATTAACCAAGTTAAGCAAAAAGTTTATACGCCCTTAATACAAAAAAATAATTAATATGCCCTTAATACAAAAAAGATTGAGATTTAAAAAAAGAAAACATATATATTTTATTAAATTGAATTTAAAAAACCTCCCCAAAAATAAAAATCAAAAACCCTCCCTTTTAATAATAATTACAGAAATTATACAAAAGATTTACAAGTTACAAAGTTTTAACATGAAATACCATGGATTTGTATTAAGAATAAATATATATATTTGTCGTTGGCCAACTCTAAAAGGTAATTATAAATAATTAAATAAATAGACAAAATTAATTATGAGACGTCTCTCTATATATAAAAAAAAGGTGTAAAATTTCTAATGTGTAGCCCTTAGGGCTAAGGTCCGAAATGTGCTAGCTTGCTCCTCCCAATTTATTTAATACTAACATATCCTAAATAGTACACATATGCAAAAATTACTTTCAAAATACAGCCTATTTAACACTTAACATAAAAGAAAAGAACAAATGCAGATAGTTCTCATTTTAAATTAACTTCTGTCTCTAATTAAAACTCTGCAGAAATATTTTGATTATATATTCAATTTTCAGCTGAAAGTAGGCCTTTTCTAATTGTAGTTGTTGCAGGTTATCCCATTGCATTAAACATTCCCTGCAGTTGGACCAGTATAACTGTATAACACAGATAACAATTTCCTTTTTAGAAAACTTGCAGTTATTTAAATAAGCATAAAATGATAGTTCTTTGAGTTGGCTGTTTTATTGAATTTTGTAGCACAGATAGCAAATTGCTACTTAGATTGTGATGGTTAATATAACATGTGTAATGTTGCATAACACTGTCTGTACATGTTAGTTAAGCCACATGGTAACATAAAAGAAATGTTAACGTTTAGTTACATATCAGCAATATTTTGCTTATAGCTTATTAAAAGTTTTCAATATCTGTTACACTGTAGAAATACTACACAGTTATAGTTAATTAATGCATAACACTTTAGGCTTGTTTGTGGAAATATGTTTAGGCTTTAACAATAACCAAAATGATATCAGCTTTATAGTTTTTTGTAGGCTGTAAGAATTACATTTAAAATTTAGGCTGTAGTAAAAGGAAATACATAGGTTTCTCTAATAAATTGAACAAAATGAGTCAGGAAGTTGTACATGAACCAAAAGTGGAAATAACCTAATTAAGTTTTACAAGTAATATTTTATAATTATTAAGGTAAAGCTAAAATATTGTACCTGGTATCCGGAAAACAAAAGGTTTAGGAGTAATTCATGTTGTTCAGCGACACACGTTAACCGCGATCAAATTATTTAAAGTTTTGTAACATCACTACCACTTGGCAGCGTCTAAAAGTTTTCGTTCGTAACGGTCTAATGGCCGACGCTTTACACAATCTCATGACCAAGCAAAAATATTAACTGAATAGATAAAGAACAGCTGATGGGGTTGTCAGATTACAACGACCTCTGTTCCGTTGTGCACGATAAGAGGTAATACCGTACAGAGTCGACATCTGGCGGAGAAAAGGATAACTATTTGGGGACTGGATAGTTGGTAAGGACAAATGATAGAAGTTGTTGATGGACGTTACAACTGCTTCCAATAAATGGTTTAATTAAGTTATAAAGGTCATTTTAATTACATTTTTAGAGTTTACAAACAGTAATTTAAATACTTTAATGTTACACGTAAAATATATAAAGCCTTCGTCATGATTTAAGGTAATTTCCCTGATTAATAATTTATAAACAGAATGCGAAACACGGGATTACGAATGCTTGTTTTAACAATCTCGCGGGTTGCGATCAAAGCCGTCTGTAACGCTACTAGCCAACTTACAAAAGTCGTCACAGAGTGCTGTCAGAGTAGGAAAGTGTTACATAAGAGCGTGATTACCAGACGCTTAGACTTATTGTTTTCAGTCTACCATTGTCTGTCTGTTCGTCCCTCTTCTCCACATGGCCACAGACTCGGACCAATTTTATTAAAATCTCTGTTTACTTGGAGGTTTCCCCATAGAATAAAAGAAGGGCCTTAAACTAGTAATTTAGGAGGCAGATTTAATTGAAAGTCTTTATCTGATTTTTCGAAAGAATTCAAAATTTATAAAATTGGTGGCACAGTTTTACCTAATGAAAACTAAAAACTTTTATAAAGACAAATTTAAATAAGATAAGACTTTTTATCATGGTTAGAGTTAGGTGTAAAGAAAGAAGTAAGCATATATAGTTTTCGTAGTGATCGGCCTAGCGTAATAAAATTTACTTTCACGCTTGTCTAGTTTGTAGGTTGTATATAGGTCCAGATAATAATGTGATCTAACTATAGGTTTATAGCTTTATAATCGCTCAATCAATTTGAAAATTTGCTACACGGAATTGTCAAAGTAAGGTGTTTTTAAAAATACATAAAATATTCCGTTCGGTTTAAAATGTTTAATTCACTGATTAAATCTAACTTCAAGCTAAAGTTAAACTTCAAGTTAAATTTATAATATCCTGTAAGTTAACAAAGTTTCGTCATATAGTTCTATCGTTTAGTTTCGATCCCAAAATTAAAAGTCGGGATTAAAATAATTACTGTGCCTGCTTCTATATTTTCTGTATTTTAGTTTATATAAGACATCGTATTGATTATTCTAATACTGTCGGTTAAGCAAGACCTTGTTATTCCTTACGCAAGATTGAGTGACTCTTGTAATAGTTTTCTGTTTCAGCAATATAAAGTATTCAATAAATTACCACTAAACGTTAGCGAGATACCTGACAGCAGCTTAAAATAATGTGATTATAGCAATATTGTAGACTATTTATTAAGATTTTTTTTAAATGATAATGTTAAACATTTTATTTTTAGTACGTTATTGTAACCTTTTATCTTTTGCCCATTAGCTGTTATTTAATCTGTTTGAACTTTTAATTTGAGCCTATAAGTTAACAGCTTACCTAATGAAATTAGTGTTATATTTTTAATGTTTGCGTCAGGGGATCGGAGGACGTCACCCTATTTCAAAATTTGTTCCCTTTATAAATATTAATGTTTGAAAAAACTGGAATATATTTTTAAATGAATACCGCCTATATTATAACAGGAAAGTCAACTTGGAATATAATATCTGCCAAGCCAAAATACACAAGACGAAACAGAACGATGAAATAGAATCTTTAAATGCACTTTGAGAAAAGAGACGAATTGTATTATTTACATGCGAAGAGCTGGACGAAAATTATAAAAAAATTTACCTATGTGTGTGAAAACGCGACGCTTTCACAAGAATCACTTCCAATAACCGTAACACATGTTTTATAAATGTTATTAAATTTTGGAAATATTTAAATAAATAAAATAGCCTAAGTGGTTCTTCCTAAAACTTTACAATTTTACATGAAATCTTGTAGTTAAAGCAACTTAAAACTTACTCGAAATCGCATCGTTGGTGTACTGAAAACAATAATTTGTTTCTGTTTTTACATTTTAAGCTTTCAGATAAACGATATTCTACCACTCAGACTTCTAAGAAAAGTGTTGCAAGTATGTTTTAAATACGACCTGCTGTTTGCCGCTTTGAACCACTACTACCCAGAACATTCCACTTCTCTCTCGCTTTTACCATTAACTTCCCAACACATTTCAGTTGTAGTGAAGAGTCATGCGAGGTGTATTAGTGTTGTTCATTTACAGATTTGTGTACATTTTTTACAATTGCTTGATCTATGCTTACACAATGGCCCCTATCTTGTCCCCGACTAAAATTAGCGACTTCACGGAGATCGTCCGGTTCACATGCATTGCCAGTAGAAGTATATTTGCCGCACCTGGATTACAACGTCATAAAATAGACTCGCTGTGAACCTGCCTGAATTAGGAAAACGGATTCAGACACAGATAGTGCCAAGTAGCGTGAAGCGTCACTTGAGCATGCGCTGTAACGTCTTACCCTCTCCTACTCGACTGTGAGTCTTCAGTACAGTCACCACCAAAAAGTGTTGATATAAAATCAACACGACTACATAGCTGACATGAATTAGGTAGGGCAGGCGGCTCTGACTGTACTCCGCCGCGAGAGGGGAAATATGGCGTAGGAGACTTGCACACTCCCCTCTTCACGCTCCATCCTAATTGGCGCTATCTGTATTAGCCTATGTGATCTCTTAACCTTTACACAATTATTATTAACTGATATTATGATTCAATAATGCAAATTAATAACATTTCAGTGAATACTACAGTGACGAATTTGAATAAAGAGCCACATTTTAATTTGTATAGCCCGCTAAGGTGTTTCGTGACACCCTTTGTTTGGTCTCCCTGTTTGCAGATATTTATCATTACCAACATTTCTTCTACTTATTGTGTTGGTTTATCTTTAACAGTTCAACCAGCGTAACGCATGTAAGATCACTGCTTTTTAAAGCTTTTTAAATCACTGCTTGATTTCATTTTGAAAAAGCGTGACGGGTTTCTTAAAAATCGGATGAATAGTTTTCGAGCTAAAGAAACATATCCTACAAACTTTCCCTCTTTAGAAAACAGAATACATTATTATAAATCTTATTACCGCAATTCATGATCCGTGAAACGACAACAGTAAAAGCGGTTTCGCTAAACATTATCCTAATGGCGGAGCTGTACTGGTACTGTTTGTCCAATACAGAAACGCGTAAATCTCTAAATAATTCCCAAAGTTGACCAATTAAAGAAAGCTAATTGCACGGACCTCGCCTGGCCATTGTAGCGAAGCTTCGGCCAATGCTATTCTTGTGGGAGATATGACGAATTAGTCGTGCACCTGCCGCTTTCGTTCAAATCCAAAGAATATTTCTTACATTTATTTTTAAAATCACAATGGGTCAGGTGTGTTCATTCTTTAACGCGGCCGACCTGAGTTTCGCAGTTTTTAATCTGTGGCTAGTTTTGAAGGAATCTTAAGTTTTAAAAAATATGAATACTTTGAACTGATAATAAAATTACGTGAAAACTGTACACTCACTGCCTATGTGTGTATCAATTTAAAAGTATGAGCTCAAGTTCGTGAATATTTAAATTTGCAAATGATTTCAAAGAAAGATTAGCCCTGCACATAGTTAAAAAAACTACTGTTTGTCCAAAATACACAGCTTGGCTTACTGAAGGTGTTAATAATTGTTTGTACTGTAATCCAGTTTTCAGTCTAATCTCTAAACTTTCATGAAGGCTCTTAGGACCAGAGTTTTCCGTGAATAACAGGCATATTTTTCTATAGTAGAGAGATCTATTGAAGGCTGACCTATAAAAAATAAACGGTACCAGGAACCGGCACATACTTTTCACAAACATATTTAAATTATTAAACAGATTCATTGTGACTTCATAATTGTAGGTCGGGTAGGAGAGGTGATGTTAAAGTAGGAGATTAACTAATAAATATTATTATTAATAGTTAGAGAGAAAACTATTCGATCGATTTCGAACAAATTTGCACCAAACACGTAAATTAGGCACGAAAAAAGGTTTTTAAAAACAACCCCCTTTATGGCCAAAAAAACCCAAAAAATCAGTTATTATTATTATTATTGCTAAACGAGAATGTTTAGAAAGATGCGGTTTTTAGCATATGGTAGGGTACATTAAAGGCTACAAATAAGCCAAATTTTATCAAAATTGTTAGAGCCGCTTTTTTATAAAAAAAATAATAATTGTTTTTTGGGGTTTTTTGCCAAAAATTGGGTTGTTTTTAAACTTTTTTCGTCCATCTATACAGACTTACTTGACATGTCTGGTGCAAATTTGTTTGAAATTGATCGAATAGTTTTCGCTCTAGCTTTGTAAACATACAGACAGACATTTGGAAAAAAAATTTTTGGACTCAGGGGGTCCCAAAACAGATATTTCCACAAAAATATCAACATCAATTTTGTTTGCGATCACTATACTTTCTCTATAAGTATAGTGATAAAGTAAAATGTTTCACCAATTTTAGTAATTCTTTATCGTGCACAAAAGAAACAAAATATCTTATGCTCGGGCAACAGTAACCAAACTATAACTAAAAAAAAGTTATAACTGTAAGTGAGTTATAGTTCGGTTACTGTAGCCCGTGCGCATCACTGAGGATGGCGACATTGTCGCTGAAACGCGTTTGAAGTTAGTAACGTAATTGTTGTGAGATATTGTGTTCAGGTTTTATTTGATGTGTTAACGTTATGTTTTAAAATTAACCAAATTTAATTTACAAATAATCACTCCTTTTGTTTTGCGAAATAAAATTAATGAAATAGTAATTATATAGTAATAATTAAAAAAAAAAACAGATAATGAATCATTTTAAAACAAAATCTTAAAGTAAGACAATTCTTAAATGTTGTTTAATACAATACAGAATATCTAATTAATACTACGTAGGCTATTCGTTTCTTCGCCATGTACTAGACGAACCTGTATCAACGCCACCACTACAAAACTACCCTTCGCCAATGATTGTTTAAGCCTTAATACTGTACTATCGAGACAAATGATTGTTTACCCCTACCGCCACCCCCAACGTCTGAAACAGGAAGTTCCGGCTATAAATATAAGTCGTTCTACAATCGCAGAGCAGTTTCTATTGACAAGCGATTAGGCCTATAGTTTCCCAGGATTTATTATGTGGAAGGGGCCTTAATGTCTGTTCTACTTTGGGCGAACGTAGTTTGGTGAAACGGAATTCTTCAAAACAAATTTCGAGGAGATGGCAAGTAAATACTGACATTGGAATATGACTTATGTTCTTTCCAAAGAATATTTTAAACAGTTCGATAATTTCGAATAATTGAGGAAACAGTGTCTTTCCGTAAATGGACACAACTGTAACCTATATTTCAAGCAGGAATATAGACTTTGCAAAGCCTGTGGTTTGATTTCATTATGTATAGCCTATGGTATGAGCCTTTGATTAGCTTTTTTACCAGGACTTGTCCAGTTTGTTTTTTTTTGCCAGTGATAAGGTCTTTTTAAATAAAATTTAAATTTGGTCGTAGCACGATAACAATGCTATCGCTTATCCTACAGACTTTGGGTAGTTAGCTCCTTTACCTTACTTTCTCAACCAAGTTATCTGCTCTTGCACTGTCTTCGATATCCTGACCTTTTTCTGATTTTGCCAAGATATCTGCAGCATCTGGTTTAGTCTACTGCATATTATACAATGGGAAAGACTTACTACTGTATTACCAAATTTACAAGCGTTATCTGTAAAAGTCAGTTGATATAGTGTCTTATCTGTATTCTATTGGTCTAAACATCATAGATTGGAACGGCTGTTGTAGTTGGCTTTTTCCTATATTGTTCCTTCCCAAATGATATCATCAATTAGTCTTACGGATAGAAAAACGGCGAAAACGTTATGCAGTTAAAAGAATATAAAATTGACTTTGTAAATTACCGTTATGTTAACAGTGATTTCATTTCGCATAACCCCAACCATTGCAGCACGTTGCAAGTGTGCATGTGGATCTGTTTTCATGCGTAATTCACCCAATAGATAAAACAATGCATGCTTCAAACAAGTGCCTTTTTAATAGCTACCACTCACACGACAATGTCATAACATAACCTCAAAGCTGCTGCTCGAATCAAACTGTTATTAGCAGTAAATTGATAACAGTTATTACTATAGGTGTTTGGCAACTAACTGTAGTAATCAACATTATAATTATGATGACATGTTTACTGTTCTAGTCAAATTAACTCCCAACTGACCTTCCAGGTATACGTTATTTCAGCGTAGGCTATGGTTTAATTTGTTTGTAAACAGAAAAAAAAACATTTTAAGCAAATCAAGAAAACAAGTTAATTTGTTTACAAAATTTTTTAGACATATTTTTGGTGGTAATGATATTTCTTGAATCATTTAATAGATTTTCGTACAACCAGAGGTTATGTAAACGCGCATGCGTAAAAGCATGACTTATTTTAGGAGGGATGGTTATTCGAGTTCTTTTCTGTTCTGTCCTTTGTGTTTGTGACATAAGTAAAAGAAAGTAGTTTTAAGAGTTTCTGTAGTGTTTCATATTATGGGGGGGGGGGGATAACAAAATGTACACTTCATTATAGAAAACATAATGACACGATTTTTTTCTATTACAGTTTCGAGTCTATTACACGTGATATTACAGTCACACAATATTTAGCAGCGAGTTTAAGGTCTTTTTCTTTTAACGTCTTTACTTTATGCCAGTCAGCCTAATGGTCACGGGGAGTCTAGGACCGAGGGCCAGTTGCCTAAAAACTTTGACGAGGGTAATTTGACAGCCAGAGGCTTGGCGGAGCGAGGGCCAGCCGGGTAAGGATCAGTGACCTGTTCTACTGTGCGGTGGGTGTGCGGGTGGAAAGGTTTTAATTATCGTTTATGTATTCCGATAACAGTATGATTATAATATTTATATAATTATAATATTTCGTCGTATTATCACTTTATATAATTAGAATAAAAAAAAAAAACTAGAGGACTTACCTAAACTGTTTAGTCACAGTATTTTGCCGATAACAGTATGATTATAATATTTGTATAATTATAATATTTGTATAATTATAATATTTCGTTGTATTATCACTTTATATAATTAGAATAAAAAAAAACTAGAGGACTTACCTAAACTGTTTAGTCATAGTATTTTGCCAATAACAGTATGATTATAATATTTGTATAATTATAATATTTCGTTGTATTATCACTTTATATAATTAGAATTAAAAAAAACTAGAGGACTTACCTAAACTGTTTAGTCATAGTATTTTGCCAATAACAGTATGATTATAATATTTGTATAATTATTAACCTTAAAAACTCTTCTATATAAATTAGTTTAGAGTCGTACTCTATGCATTTAATCTTACCCCTCCTCTGAATCACTTCCGCTCTGGGGAGTCGACTGGCCCTCGGCCCTACCTGGCTGTTTTGACAGTTTTATGACCCCCACGGCAAAAGATCGGCTGGCCCTCGCTCCGTTTTCCGGTCACGGGGGAGGAGCAGCGTATAGCGCCAGTAACTAGATTCGAATTTATGCAATTGTGTTGGAGGTTTTAATTTAGCAGACTATATGAACGCTTTACCCTCTCCGCTTCTCTGTCCCTCCAGAGGTTAATAGAAATACAGTACTCACGTACTCCGCTATACAATAAACTATTATAGTTTTCATCAAAATAATTTTGTATTTTACAGATTTCTCAGCTATGTGACGTACAGCAAAAATAAATATATCTTTCATTATTTAAAAAAACCAAATATCTTTGTAATTTAAACTTTACACATTTCACATATCCGCCACTAAGAGAAGGTTAAATTACAACATTTTTTAAGCTTTATTAAAACTATATTATCTATTTTATAAAAAAATCCTGCCATTAAAGCAAAAACGCTAGATTGACCTACTGCGCATGCGTCAGGATCCAGCTCACGGTAGATTCAAGTGTCTCTGACCTAATAACACCTTAGCTCTACTGCGCATGCGTCAGGATCCGGCTTACGGTAAATTCAAGTGTCTCTGACCTATTAACACCTTTGGCTCTACTGCGCATGCTTCAGGATCCGGCTCACGGTAGATTCAAGTGTCTCTGACCTAATAACACCTTAGGCTCTACTGTGCATGTGTCAGGATCCGGCTCACGGTAGATTAAAGTGTCTCTGACCTAATAACACCTTTGGCTCTACTGTGCATGTGTCAGGATCCAGCTCACGGTAGATTCAAGTGTCTCTGACCCAATAACACCTTAGTCTCTACTGCGCAATAACACCTTTGGCTCTACTGTGCATGCGTCAGGATCCAGCTCATGGTAGATTCAAGTGTCTCTGACCCAATAACACCTTAGTCTCTACTGCGCAATAACACCTTTGGCTCTACTGCGCATGCGTCAGGATCCAGCTCAGGGTAGATTCAAGTGTCTCTGACCTAATAACACCTTTGGCTCTACTGCGCATGCGTCAGGATCCGGCTCACGGTAGATTCAAGTGTCTCTGACCTAGTAACACATTAGGCTCTACTGCTCATGCGTCAGGATCCAGCTCACGGTAGATTCAAGTGTCTCTGACCTAATAACACCTTAGGCTCTACTGCGCATGTGTCAGGATCCAGATAATCACTTCCTTCTTACCTCGATCAAGTGCCTCCGTCCTAATCAATCGTCAGTTCCGTGAAAATATCAGAGTATACAATCATCTGTTTGCATTTGCTTTGCCGTGAGTGTACATGGCGAAGGCGCGAGTCACAGTGGTTCTTGGTCAGCGGAGCAAATACCTTCTAGTATATATAAAGTAACCATATAATCACGAAATCTCCGAAAGCACAATGCATACAGAACAGGCATTTGTAAGTAGTCTTGGTAGTGAAAAAATCATTATTTCTCCTATCTATATATTTATATAAATGAGACAACTAACAATCTCTACGGGTCATAACGCATACACACTTACAAAATGCGTACACATTAGCATATTCTGTTTTTTATATTCTTAATCACAATTGCGGAGAACTGATATCGAGCTATAGTAATTATAGATTTATTGATCCTGGACTTATACGTTGTTAATAAAAAACACATAATGGACGACTAAATACTGTCTGACCTATGTTTATATGGACTTTGTATCTAACACAATTAGAACAATATGGTGGTTCGTCAAGCAACAACTTAGAGATGTTTACACAAATTATAAAACTAATAAATCTTTCCACATTTCACCAAACTAATTTAAAAAGTAACTGGATACGTGTTTAGCAGAAACAATCAATTAAACAATACAGTCGCCTATTCTTAGACTTTAATAAAGGTTGGAAACTGTAAGATCCGTGGGGAAGACAAGAAGTCGGAACGAATGCCAAGTCGTACAGACGGAATATTTGAATAAATCCGACTAATGAACAAGTTTTAAACAAACAATTTGTGACTGTTACTGTCCAATTAGGGATTAATTAACGCGGCGGTGATCTTAAATTAAAGACATTGTGTATTCTTTATGAGGATAGTGGATCGTTCAAAGGATATAAGCGAGTACTTGGTAAAAAAACAAC